>JBCEWB010502669.1:0-19186 GCA_039654565.1 Peronia peronii | reverse complement strand
AGTCATTGAAAAAATGCGGGTTTTCGATCTTCGTGTCCTGCCATCCCCCGATGCAGGACCCGCGAGTCGATCCCGGCAGACGCCATACCACAGAGCCACTGCGTCCCCCGAGAGAAAGAGTGAGAAATATCCATAGTTTAAAGGTGGAAGTAGGTTTGACTTCAGTCTACAAACTCATGAAGAGGAATGCGCTTGAAGAGGCGGGGACGTGGGGGGGGGGGGGGGGTGATAAAGAAGGGAAGTTGAGACCGAGACCATGAGCGTCTCTGATGAACGGCTTAAGTTTAGTCTATTAGCCTATGAAAGAAGCTCTTTCCTGATGGGAGAGGGGCATTATAACTTGTTGAGTGAGTGGACTGCCTTTATTCCTATTGCACGCTGTTTGTAAGCGGATGCGCATAACAGATTTGACTTTACAACGAAGCTTGAAAAGTCCTCTAAAACTCGAAGACGCCGCTCAATGTATCCGCAAGAGTAATGGCATAAAGAAAGACTTGTTGCATATACTAAATAAAGTCTTAGGTGGTCCATCCAATCATCCATCCATCCATCCATCCATTCATTCATCCATCCAATCCATTCATCCATGCAATGTTTCTATTTACATAAACATAGAATTGTTGAGAGTGAGAGCATGACTGTCTGAGATGGAGGGATTAAGTTCAACCTGTGATCCTCTCTAGTGAGAAAGAGACGTTAAAACTTTGTTGAGAGAGCTGAGTGTCCCTGTCCCCGTTAATGGTACGTCGTTGTTTGTCAGTTAGGGTGCATAACAATTTTAACTTTTTACGAAACCTGAAAAATTGTCTGGATTCGAAAACTACATGAATATGTCGGCTTGAATTACGACACAAGGAAAAATTTGTCGGGTATAAATCATTGTCCCTATCTATATAAACATGAAATTGTCGGATGCCAGTCATTGATCTTATCTCCATACAGATATTGTATTATTGGATACAAGACAGTGTTTGCATCAGCATTAACACAGAAATGTTGGAAAAAAGAGATTGTTCTTACCTACATAAATATGAAGATTGTTGAGTGCGAGTCACAAATCTTACCTCCTTAAACATCGAATTGCTGGATACATGGCATTGTTCATATAAACATAAAGATAGAAATGTTGGTTACAAGACTTTGTTTTCACCTACTTAAAAATGGAATTTTTGGATGAAACTATCATTCCTACTGGCACTAAATTCCCCCCCCCCCCCCACACACACACACCAAAGAAAAAGAGTATTAAAAAAATCAATGTCATTTCAAAATATAATTCTACTGCTGAAAAGAAAATGACAAGGGTTTTGTGAAATGTTGAACTAATTCATACTGTTAGACAGCTTCACATTTACGTCACAATAAGCGAGAGATAAGCGCTATCGTTGTTACCACCAATCTGTGGATTCCTTGCTAGTGAATTCAAGAAGGTATTGATAGGATTCGTGATATTCGCGGTGTTGACTACAGCGAGTAGCAGTTTAAAAGTATAGATAGGATGTGGGCACATGCCTGATTAATTCTCTTAAGTGCAGGAACACAAAGCTTACAAATATCTATCTGTCATGCTATGTGTATGTGTGTGCCTTATGTGTATGTGTGTGCGTGTGAATGTGTGCGTGATTGTCTGCATGTCTGGTCATCTGTATATATCTGTGAATCTCTTTGCATGTCCATTTCTGCTGCTTTGTCCGTTCATTTAGTGATGATACCCATTGATCCATCCATCCATCCATCCATCCACCCATCCGTCCATCCATCCATTGATGCACCCATCCATCCATCCATCCATCCATCCATTGATGCACCGATCCATCCATCCATTGATGCATCCTTCATTCATCTATCCTTTGATCGATTTATCTATCCATCCGTCCTTCCATCCATCCATCAATGTATTCATTCATCCATCCATTCATCCATCCATCTATCCATCGACTTCTCCCCTTCCCGTGGGAGGTCCTGGAGACTCTCGGCATTTTCCATCTCCCCAGAAACCGAATCCGACAACTGGGGTGGCACAGGGTAAAAACATTAAACGGCCGGGTGCAGGAATCAAACCTTTCCAAACAAACCCGACCATTGGTGTTGCCAAAATTAACTCAAAGCACGTGTTCTTCATTTCACTAACGCCACATTTCACTCGTTAGATTTTTCGTTGCTCACACCTTAACGAGTGTTCTGAAACCGCCATTTAGCTCGAGTCAACAAACCCGGAAAACCAAACAGAGAAAAAATGGAGTTTGATGAGCCTTTCTAATTAACATAGCACCCTTATTGTCATTTTTTGGTTTCTGTCTGTTGTATTATTATTATTATTATTTAGAAGGGAGACTAATTGAGCAGCTGAACAAGGAAATAAAGCAATAGTGATAAAACTAAAAAATAAGGGAAACAAAGATTCAGCAAATTGTGAGTGACAGATTGATTTATCGCGTTTTACTCTTTCACGTATTATGTCTAGCTGGATTTAGTTTGTGTGCAAAAGTATACCCTTTTTTTTTTCTGTTTTTCAGATTCATCAAGTATGTCTTCTCACGCACGCACACACACATACACACACATACACACACAAACAATCTCTCTCTCCCTCACTACTAATATAATCTCAACAAATGATTCTGCCAAAATTTTCTGTCTCTCATACATCTCTCTCTCTCTCACACACACACACACACACACACACACAGACACACACACACAAGCGCACACATACAAGCGCACAAAGAAAAAAATACACACACAACAGAAACAAAAAAACTTGGCTAGGGAACAATAACAATACTTGGTATTATTTATATATTAGGATTCTTTGGCAATACTGTCTTCTTTATCGTCACTGTACTTGTGATCACCGCAGACTTATGTCATAATGCAGCTGATATTTTAAGGCATACCTGAACACGGGAGCTATCAGATAGTGTCATAAAAAAAACGAAATGAGTTAATAAAATCATGTATTAACAATAGAAATCATAATTTCACAACTCACCAAATGACTTATCCCATGAACAGTTTTGTTTTGTTTTGTTTTTTCAATATCTGAAAAGTGCTGAGAATGGTTTATGTCATTAGGGTAGAACAGTGTAAGTTAATCTCCATGTCATCTTTTGAAGACTTCCAGTAAAACTTGGAATAACCCATGTCAAACTATCAACTGTTTAACTACAGAATCCAGACCATTCATTAGTGGTTTCATTTAGCAGGGTCTGTAACAGTTTTCTCAACCATAAAGTCGGAAGCTTAGAATTTTTAATCTTGGATTAAGAAGCTAAGCAACTCCAGCAATGATTACAGAATCTAAACGTTTATAGCCTAATTCCCTAATTACAGAATCAAAGGCATTCAACTTATGAATCTCGGGAATAAGAACTCTAAGTTATAAATGCAGAACCTCAGAATGACTATCATATCGGAAGGAAGACAGATAGGATTTGTAGATTTGTGTTTTCAATGACCACAATAATTTGCAAGATTAAGAAGTAAAACCCTAAACGCAGAAGTTAAGTTTCCCAACTATGAATCTACAGACGGAAAGTTCCACATAATGAATGCAACGACTAAGAACAGCTATGATATCGGATAGTGGACAGCGGGAATACTTATTGTACTCTTAGTGACTGCTTCGTACATGTAAAAGTCTTAGCTGGTTACAGAACAGATTACAGAACTTCACTGAGAGATTTGTTCACCCTCATTTTCCCGATCAGCCATTTCCCCATCAGCCGATTATATTATAATGACTTCTTTCTAATTAAACAGCATCATTAATTTTATAAGAAAAACGTATGTTATTTTTTTTTCAATCAAATGTTTATCTGTTAGCGATTATGTTTAACCAGAAATACCGATGTACGAGCAAAACAAATTATAATAACATTCATGACATTTCGGTGGTTAAATCTGCTTACAATAATTAACTGGATGTAAACATGTCCTCATATATCCTTCAGCAAGGAATTTAGAGTAATTTAAGTTTTTTTTTGTTGTTGCTGTTTTTTTAAAGGGGGTGAAGTGAGATGTAGCGTATTAGAACTTTTTAGAAAACAGCTTCAATGAAAACAGTCTATGGAGAAAAACACCCCTCATGTAGACAATCTATTGAACATGATGGAGAATTTAATTTAATAAAGGACAAAAGAAAGAAGAAAAAACAGAAAAAGGAAAAAAGAGACAAAAAAGACAGAAAGAAAGGAGAAAAAAAGAAGGAAAAAAGAAAGGAAAGAAGGAAGAAAGGAAGAAAGAGGAAAGAAAAAGAAAATAGATGTACTTTTCTGAAGACAGTTGAAATAACAATGTATCTTTTCACAGGAAAAAAAATGTTCATAAAGCATGAATAGACTGGATATTCGACAATCAAGCACTTATAGTTTCGTGATGTCTGCCGTCTTTACTTGATTGACAGTTCCGATCACCGGATTTCCTATGCTGTTCTGCCTTTACATTTATATTATCTGCTGTCTCATCACCTCACAGAAAAGGTACACTCAAAAGTATAGATATATGTGCTCAATCTTTCTCTAAACAAAACTATATTATGGTTAAAAGATACCTATGAGCCGTTTGTCTTGAAACAACTACAAATCACAACGTAGGAAAACTAAGAACTTACAGTAATAACAACAATTTAGACTGGTCTTTGGGAAGGTAAAAACCGAGGCACCAAAAACCAATCAAACATCGGGCATAATTTATTTTCTTGTAGATTAAATAATTGTAGAGCGGCCAGTGGGGCACAGTTTCTTGAATGAAGTGTTGAATGGGCGCAGAGTTTAAAATAATAGTATCAAATATTCCATAGAAACAAATAAGTCTTTATTTTTGAGGCTAATGAATTAATAACAAACATGTGTTTCTTGATTAAATTGACAGACCCGGTGTCTAAATGAAAAATAGTTTGTCACTGTTGTTTTGGCTTTACTTTTCTAAATGAACAGCCCATTGCAGTATACATAAAAAAAAAAAATGCTGTTAAAATAAGTTGCATGCCATCAAAAAACATTCTTGTAAAAACCTCCCATTTGTTTATCATCTTTGATATTATTATTACATGTATTATGATTGTTATTATTGAGTTCGTTATTACCATTATAATGATTATTATTATTGACATCGTTACTATTTTTTGCATCTCCCTTCATGGTATTTCAATTGATTCTGCATTCGTTAGTCATTATTACCTGTATTATTATTAGTAAGTTTATTATAATGATAAACTTAATTATGTTTAGCATTATAGACATCTCATTACATGGTAAGTTAACTGATACATTTATGTATCTTCTTTCACAATATAATTCTGTTGTTGGAAACACACAAACACATACATACTACACACACACACACAAACACACACACATGCGCGCGCACGCATACACCCATACTCACAAATTGTTGTAATTTGAATTTTATAATGACTCTGAATAATTATTACAAAGTGTTGAGGGATAGCTTTATCATTGACGACAGTTATTTATGATTTATTTCACATAATGAATCAATATGAACAACAAAAAGTTACCTTTTGGGTCCTCTCTCCTTGGACAGCACTATCACATTTAGAAGAATTTAAATTGTATTTATTTATTTTTAGAAATTCACATTGAATATATGTTATCTAATAACTGTCATCTAAGTTTTTTAAAATTTTGTTTTCCACTTAATATTACATATAAATGCTAGGTGCAATACCGTAATATAATTATATTGAAAGTGGTAAAGCTGAAACAGAAATGGTCATTGCATCGCCCAGGCCTGGTCTGGTGACCTCTGTTCATGCTATATCAGAACGACCCTGTTACAGTAACTCTATTTCATGGACTTTGTACTGTTTTCACTTCAATTGCATGTGATGGTAGTATTCTATTCTGTCCCTCTGGAAGAGCATGCAGACTCTCTTGAGGGCAGTATTATAAAGTTCTCTGCAATGGGAAAGCACAGTAACGGCCAACCTTTTTATACCTTTAGAACTGTTGATGTCTGTAGGTTTTAGGAATTTAAATCATATTTACAAAGACACTAGCAGGGCAGCGAAATAACAGTTATCATCAAGAAACAGACAGCTTTCCTGAAGTATCCTCGAAAAGGCCGTTGTGATTCGAGCCATAAAACTGTCGTTATTCTCAAGCATCGAATTACATTGTGGATCGTAATAAAGCAGTGATTTTAGACATTTGGACATTTTATATGAACCTTGAAACATATTTTGTTCTATACCCAGTGTTGCTGGAAATTGCCGAAAGTGACTGTTTTGTTATGACTGTTGAGAAACAAAAAACTGCGAATATGTACCGTTGTCGTAAACAAAGGGCGTACCTACTTTATAACTCAGGTGATATAATGACATGGAAAAGTATTATACTTGGAATGAAAGTGAGGACAGAGTCTTTAAGGAGAAGACAGTTGCTGACACCAATCCCTTTCCTTCGTAATTAAACAAAAACAATTTGATAGAACGTATTAACCCAAACCAAATAATGACATGTAAGATTTTAACGAATGAACTCGTTAAAGTGAAAGCCGTCTTTAATATATCATTATTTCAGATATCTTTCTGAACATAATAGAAGCATTACACCTCCCTAAACTCAATCATTTCTTATAATGAACATTAATGTTACATGCCATCAAGAGTCACATTCCCCCGTAGTCTTAGATAACACTTAAATCTTTATTACAGAGGTAAGCTCACCAAAGGTGTAACTGCCATTCCCGATGGTCTCAGTGATAAAGCGATATTGTTGTACTTTGCGAAACAGTATTTCATGACATTTTCGGCAACAAACTCTCAGATCGTGGAACCATAGCAAATGGTAATACAGAACCACGCACTTACAGAATATAAAACAGGGCGTCCCTCCAATCGTTTAAAAAACAAAAACAAAAAACCTCGGAGTAAACAGTTTATTTCTACATCACCTCTGAATATTCAAGAATAACGCCCTGTTATTAACTAATGCCCTGCACCCAAATTGCTGAAGTAAACTGAAATTAACCTTCAGACTTAGATTATAAGAGAAAGTTCTAAATACCCGTCTTTCTTAGGGTTGGGCCATGTCAATGCTGATGAAACAGTCACTAAACACTAATATCGATACGGACAGGCAGAATAGTATTGTTTTAATATAGAACTGGTCCTTATTTATTGTTTATTTTGTTCATTGTGCCTTTTCATTATTTTGATGTTGTACTATCGCCTGCGACAGGTAAAGCGTTTAATGCTACACAGTCAATTCAGTCCTTAGACAATAAACTGATGGCACCAGGGGGGTGCAACCCTAAGCTCATCAAAAACTGTGAACATCCAACAAAAGTTAGTGTCAGTGATAAGAGATTTTGTCCAGGAACTCCTGCCCGGATAAAATTTATCACGAAATACCACGTTAAGTAATTATGTGAAAACTGACACACAACATCATACTGGACATTATGCAGTCATGATTATTTAATTCTCTAACATTACCTATGAACCCATCCTCCCATACCAACACAATTATTACCCACTCACAGAATTATCATTGCCATTTGAAATTATTGTTTGAAAAAAGAAAACGAAAGAAAGAAAGACCACGAAAGAGAGAAAGAAAGAAAGAAAGAAAGATACAAGATAATTAATAGTATACAGATAGTTAAATTTACAGCTCCTGATAAAGATCGCATTAATTAGAGGCTTTATGAAAAAAAAAATACATATTATATTAATAATAGATAAAAGGAATACTGTTCCTATCATAGTTCACGTAATAGATTTTATATAGCTCATATTTTATCTCCTTCCACTATAATAAATAATACATAAATATAGATATAGTTCTTTTCTTTCTTTTTTTTTTTTTTTCTTTTCTGACATTTCTTTTTTTTTTTTTTTTTTTCGATACACGACACTTTCATAAAGTCAAAGAACCGAGGCCTGCATAATAGCTGTGTCACTGAAAATTATCGTGAAAATAAAATATTTGTTTAGTACTTTTGGTTCTAGACTGTAGCAGTCGAGGACACAGTCTTTAATACTGAAAGCTCAATTATCATTAACGTCTACCTGTTTACCACTCCCACTAATCGATACGAGATGGATTTATCCCTTTGTTATGTTCATGCTCTTTCGCTCCTTATTTGTTTGTCTACATATTTGAATTTGTTTGTTTGTTATTGTCTGTGGTGGTGGTTTCCTTTGTTTTGCTGTCATTTCGGCTTAAAATGAAAGAATCTGTTAAAAACTTTTTTCTGTTTGTCTTAACTCATTTTGGTTCTTTTCTTTTTTTTTTTAAATTCTTTATTCTATTTTTTAAAATCACGTAATGTATTGTTATAGAACATATAAAAATTAATAAAATATATATATATTGGTCCTGGTTCTTTGTTTTTTTTTCTTTGTTTGTTTTTGTTTTGTGATTTGTTTTTGTTGATTTTGTTTGTTATTTGTTCTTTTGTTTTTGAGAACGGACAGCGAAAAATAAACTGCCGTTCTGTGCATTTATAAGAAATAGCTTTAGAGAGAAAATTATTAGGAATACCACCATTCTAATAACTTATATCAGAAAATTATTAAAAGTTAAACTCTAATTGACAATAAACAATTACGTGTGTTGAAATATTTCAACACATTGTATTATCAAATACAGATTAAAGAAAATAGATATTTAAAAAAAAATTCAATTGATATATCCAGTCATATTTTTCTACTTAGTATTTACTACATACACGGTCATAGTATACTGAATACATTATTCAGAACTCCTTTCGATTATTCAGCATCAGTGTGTCAACTGAACACACTGTTGACATTTTTAAAAAATATATATTATTCTTCAGAAATGGATATTAATTGTCCCACTGCCTCTTGACTTTTAATTTAGTAACTAGACTTCTTGTTCGGTGTACTAGTATGCGGACCGGCAGTTTCAAGGATTGATGGTGTGAACTTATCAAATAACTCAATGAGAGAACACAAGCAAGGTTGATAATCACTCATTGATTCTTGATTATAAGCGCATAGTTATAAATTAATTAATTAATTAATTCGTTCATTCATTCATTCATTCATTCATTCATTCATTCATTCATTCATTCATGCATTGACTCATTTGTACATTCATTCGTTCATTCCTTCACTCATTCATCTATTCATTTTTTTCATTCACACATTCATTGGTCCATTCTTCATTTCCTTACCCTCTGACATTTTTACCCACCCATCCACTCCCTACGAGGACGAACATTTCATTCTTAAACACATTCACATTTAAGTACTTACCCTCATCGGCGATATTATGTTTGTAGCCAAAGCTAAGCTCCTCTCCGTGCCGTCCCACACCAGGGAATCTGGGCGCTGGGAGAGTCTGTGGGGTGGACGAGGTCGGCGTGAGATCGAATCTCCAGGGATAGAGGCTTCCCGAGCCGGAGCTGTGAGAATGAGGAGGTCCATGTGGTACACCTGACTGATAGCCTTGGTTCTGAGGTTCGTTCTGAAGTCCCTGGGTTACCGAGGATCCGGAAAAATACATTCCGCCCAAACTGTTCTGCACCGCCGAAAGTCCGCCCGAAGGATCCATCAGGCTGCTGGAATCTCCGACCGATGGTGGTGGAGACGTCGGTTGTCGACATCCCAGTCCTAATATTTCTTGAATGGCGAAAGATGGCCTTTGCTGTTGGTACAGCTGCCCCAGATGGGGATGATGGTGCGGATGATGGTGATGGTGATGTGGGTTGCTGCTGTTGTAGTGAGCATGATGAGGGTGGCTGAAGCCCGGTGGCATCTGTCCAGGCCCCGAACTCATTTGAAGAAGCCCGTTCATATTCGTATGTGAGCTTTGAGACAGCAAGTCTTTCCTCTAGTGGTCAGCACCACTTCTGGACACCCAACGACTAGAATCAGAAATTATAAAACATTAGAGAAAGGCAAGCAAAAAGTATATTGTCGGAATGTTCTAGAGTGTTTTGTGATATTGCTCAATTAATTGTCCTTGTTGTAATAAAATATGTTATATGTCATGTTTTAAGTGATACCACTTGATTTTGTGCATTATTGTAGGAATTAAGGCATCTCATTAAGTAATATATTAAACTAGTGTGCAAGACCAGTAATAAAGTTTAAATACTATTTATTTTAATTTTTATGTAAAGAAATTGTAGTCCCATCTGTGTTGGTTTTGTAAGTTAGCTGCAAGTATATCAACAAGTCTATCAATTCATTTTGTCGTGATCATCAATCTCTGACACTTAAAAAACTAGAATGTCAGTTCATACAGCGGCAAACAAAATCCTGTTATTCAAGAGAGGCAAATCAAAATCACATTACAGGAATATTATTATATTATCAGCTGTTCTTTGGCCTAAGTCTGCGCACTTTATTGACATTTAGGTATAATTTTCTGTGATATTATGATTTTATTTTGAATTTTAGATGTGAATCGAGTGAAATATTTATTATTAACCCGTGCCCTATAGATTTAAAAGATATTAGCTTGTTAATCAATGGCACTGAGAATGTTTCATAAACATCAATTCTACTTAATTTTTAAAAAAAATATTTACAATCTACTGACAAATAAGAAATGTATTCGTTAATTTATAAATAATGTAGGAACGTTTCTTTAGTCACATATTTTTTTAAAGTCTATAATTGACAGACTTGCTATCATAATTACACAATTGATTTAGCTAATGTTTCTTCCCTTGTTTCTTGTTTGTTCCCGTTATCTTTGTAATATGATTTATTTTTTTTAAATGAAAAAAATATATATATAAATATAAAAATAAATAAATAAATGGACGAAGAGACAAATTTAAAATTTGCACAAAGGCATAAACAAATTAACATATTAATAGATAGATGAATAATTAAAAAAGTAATAAAGTAAACAAATAGACACATAAATAAATGAATAAACAATGAATGAAGTAAATGAATAAAATAAATAGATACATAAATGAACAACCAAACAAACAAATAATATGTGACAATAATTAAGGAGAGAATCATTTTTTTAAAAAAATAATATTAGCAATAGAATGCACAAGCAGACAATAAGTAAACCTACCACAAATTATTTGCTTTGCAAAGTTCCTTTTCGAGCCCGGTACATCTATTTAAAATTCACAGAAAAAATTATAGAATAAATGTCCTTAGTGATAAGACACGCTGCTTTCTGAAAATTTGCACTGTTTCATGCGCTGAGGGTGAGTCAAACTGTGGTAAGATTGGATAATTTCCTCGTATGACTATCTATGAAAATGAGCGGCGCTTCTTGTCCTTTTCTTGTAAGTCAAGGAGCAGACACTGACAACAGCCGCTGAGTTTCACAACCTAACCGATGAGGAACAATGTGGTCACGTTTAAAGGGTGTATCTATTAGATGCTAATCACAGAATTACCCCCGTCTTTTCCCCACAGAGGTTTTTGAATATTCTTCTAGCTTCAAAATCTCAGACGTCAACTTTATCGCTGATTAACCCCGTGACGTAATGACCTTTCGCGGACTCACGGACCGATGACGTGGAGCGCAAGGATCCGCCTCGTAGGAAATCTCAGCGAATGCCCGGGCGCGCAAGGAAAGCTTCGAGCAAATAATTGGCCATTATCGCCGCGTTGCCTCCTCCCACCTGTGCCTAGAGCGTCTGCTTCGTGTGCTTTGCTTTCCCTCTCCCTCCTTTTTTTTTTTTTTTTTACCCCCCTCTCGTCTCACAGGTCTACGCGTTGGTGAATGTTCCATCCTGTCTGTCGATTTTTACTTCTGTTATCTTACGGACTTTCTCAACCCCAACATTTTTTCTTCGCTGCGTGTCTTTACAAATTCCCCGACCTGTTTTCATGGTCTAAACTCGACTAGTCAGTAGGCCTATGGCACGTTCGCTCCACTCCAGGTTTCGGTTTTTGATCTGGGATATACCCTTGCCCATTCGCCAATCGTCGACAATCTGGTTTCCGTCTGACATGGTTACACCCCACTCATAGTTCTGTTGTGATAGGTCATGCGAGAGCTGTAGTTGCCCTAAGTTCACAGAACGTATTACTTAATATAATGTCTGTCTGTCTTCCTGACGGCTCCATCAACGGCGACGACGAGGGACTTGGGCTTTTTGTCTTATCGCACGGACTGTTCAAAATGTACTCGACAACAATTGTTTGTTTTCCGCTCTTAGATAAGGTGCTGAGGGTGACAGGTCATTGTTGACCACTGCGAGGGCGAAATTTAGAGGGTTGGTTGGGGGGGGGGGGGAAGAGGGGGCAGAGACTTAGACAATTGTCGCCTCGTGCCTATTATCTGTGTTTTGGGATGTACAGATCTATCCAGCAGGGTACTTTGCTCCATAGTGTTGGCGATCATTGTTCTCCGTACACTCCGATCGCTTGTTATGAGTATGTTATGCTGTCCAAAATCTTCTTCCTCTGTTTTCTTTGACTCCTTATGCTCACCAGTCACGCCGAGGCATTCATGGGACTGTCATACTGAGTTTCGACAAAGGAAGGCCCCACCGTGATCATAATAGACCGAGGATCCTATCAGAAAAACATCGATTTGAATATAGCGCCATTGCCAGAGAATGTAAGGCTGACAAACAAAGACAACCCATATCTTTATCCATATCTTATGATTAGCCTTAATTCTGAAGAAGATGGTGTTTCTAATATGTTAAATTAACCCAGAGCGCTATAGAAATTCATTTCAACCAACAGCTACAGGCTTATCAAGTTGTAACATTTATCTTGAGTCTGCCATTGTCATTGGTGTTATTAGTGACACTTCAGTCAAAATGCATGTGAGTGTGAATGTATGTTATTTGTATATCATTCCTCATCAACCGTGAAAGAAATTTTCTTTTCACGAACAATTAATGAAGTTAACCTTATGCTATGTTATCTTATGTTATGTTATGTTATGCTATCTTGTTTCATCTTATCATATCTATCTCATTATGACAGTCATGGTGATGACTCTAAAAACGATAACGATAATCGTTGCTTAGGTTACAGTAACATGACATTTTTATTTAAAATGAACATTGCCAGAATAAAATAGCACATTCTCATTGCATCGGATTTTTTTCCTAGACTTTCTGCAGTAGTTAATATTTGGCCTATTATGACTACCTAGGAGCTGTTGGGTTCACTTTTTTATCTAAACACCAGAGCGCCAGACATTAATATTTTCAACATGACAGATATCGTTATAAAAAAAAAAACAAAAAAACATTGCTAATAAAAGTGATCAATGGTATATATCTATTTGAGGATAGCCTGGTGTGTTATCTCGGAAATTAAGCACTTCATCTCCACGCTCTTCGATTATTCTAAACAATTTTTTTCTGGATTGGCATCGGCCCATTGAAATAATATCGCTA
The DNA here is from genome assembly GCA_039654565.1 of Peronia peronii. Classification (NCBI taxonomy): domain Eukaryota; kingdom Metazoa; phylum Mollusca; class Gastropoda; order Systellommatophora; family Onchidiidae; genus Peronia; species Peronia peronii. The sequence continues at coordinate 5,845 of JBCEWB010502669.1, read as the reverse complement.
AAAAAAAAAGAATTAGATGGCAGGGCGGGGGTGAGGGGGGGGTGGGGGGGGGGGGGTGTGCAAGAAGAGAAAAAAAAAGAACCAAGGGTCCCACCCCCCCCCCCCCCCCCCCCCCCCCCCCCCCCCCCCCCCCCCCCCCCCCCCCCCCCCCCCCCCCTTCGCAAAAAGAAAAAAGAGAGGACCGAGGGGTACAAATCTCGATGGCATAGATATTTAAAAAAAGAATTAATAAATGTACTTAACATCAGTGATTTGATATGAGACATAATGTTTAAGAAAACCTTAAACTAAAATATGTCATCTTTATAGAACGCCGTCAAACGCAAGCATTTAAAACAGTTGGTGGATTCCATCAAATTACTTGCCATAGCTAAATATTGGGAGATTCAGGTAAATATATTACATGCATTAGTTACCATATCATTTTTGAAACAGGATACATTAATAATACTAGATAAAAACCTGTGTAATATATAGCGATTCTCATCTAGCTGACTTCCTTGGGCCAAATTTCTTCTGCACCGAATTGTTTTTCATGAAAATCATATCAACTGCATAGGCTCTTCACATGTTGCATGATGCATCTTTGTATTTACACACAAAACAAACGAATGCCTCGAGATCCTTAGCAATTTTGTTTTTCTTTTTCTTTTCTTTTTCTTTTTTCTTCTTTTTTTTTTTAATCAATATGAACGAAATTTATTTGGGGGGGGGGTGGGGGGGAGGAAAGGGGGAGAGGGAATTTGGGGGAGGAGGGAAAGGGGGAAGGGAGAGGAGAAAGGTGGGAGGAGGAATAAGAAGCTCAGGTGGAAATTACAAATTTTCTACAATGTCTTGATTTCCCACTTACAGAAGGATAGACGAGCTTCACTGTCTAAGGCTGTTGCTCGGCGATGATTTTCTGTGAAATTCTGTAAATAGTAAGCTTATATCAGCTGCTAAGTAGGCTTAGATTTTTTTCTTCATCATTAATGTCATCATCATCATTATCAGCAATATTAATGTCATCATCATTTGACTGGAGTGCCTTACCAGATCACAAAGAGTGTTAACAGGTTAACTTAATCAGCCTCGAACTACAAGACACAGACTGGCGACTCAAAACATTAAAATAAACAGAAGGGCTTCATAAAAATTAATTTTCTGAAAATTGACCTTATTGATAAGGCACTAAATTTTCGAGACCGTTAGGCTCTTCGTCAGACATCATTTTTATTTTATTGGAATGTCTAAAAAGATCGCGCACAGCGCTGTCAACGGCTTACTAAAATTTTAATAAAAAACAAACAAAAAAAAAAGAGTCACAAATATGAAAAAGAACAATAATAAATAAATTTCCAAACTTTCGAGCCTGTTGGTTCTACGCCAGGGAGAAAAAAAAAGTGAGAATCATCTCACCATCATCAGCATCATCATTATACCATCATTTTGCTGGAGTGTTTGAAAGATCACTGTTCATTATCATTTACATTTTTAAAAAAAGGACCACGAATTTGAAGAAAATGAATAACTCTCCAAATTTCTTAACTGGCTTGGTTCCTCTTCAGGGTGAAAAAAAAAAATATGTAAAGACTGCAGCCACTGTCTTTTATATCTCCACTACTCATGAGGAATATTCATCATCATCATCATCATCATCTTCATCATTTTCTCCAATTTTTCATTCCAGCGCATAGGCTTTATAGCAAAGATCTCAACTCAACCCGTTTTGTCTTTGTGTGTGCGTTTGTGTTTGTGTTTGTGTGTGTTTAATTATTAAAATCTCATATCCATGAGCCAATTCGGTCTCCTCTTCGTCCATACATCTCAGGAAAACATGGCTTATGGTACTCATTAGCCTCTGTAGCTCGGATTCTGGTGTTCATCTACTTCGTTTTTTTAAAAGTCCTTATTATAATGTCCTATCGAAACTTAATGTAATTTGAGACGACTCTATACATAAGCTTCCATCCAGCGACCTCTTTTCTACTTTGAACATTCATATTTTCTAACTACTGAGAACTTTTAAATTACTCGATACCATTTTTCCAATAACAAATTTTAATTTTATATAGCATCTTTAGTACTCTCATTCTTCTCTTGAATATTATTAAAGTATTACTTTCTGAGGCAGCCACTACACATCTGAATAGTATTATCTCAGGAACAAACACCGACTTAATATAGTTCACTCTTATATTCTTTCTGTGACTATTAATATAAAATAACTCCTGAGACAACTAATAAGAACTGATTACTGTTTCCTCTATAATAAATTATATCATCATATGTAGCCATCTCATTCTTGCCCTGACAGTTATTAGATTATTAATTCCTGAGACCATTTCCTAAGCAACAAACACCTACTAAGTATACTTTGTCCTCTTTTTTCATCCTTTGACTGATTTTATCTAACGAACTTCTGAGAATAAACATCCGGATATTATTTCCTGAATAACAAACACCTTCTTGACATATTTCGCCCTTTAAATCTTCCTGTGATTATTAATATTACACTTATTAATTTCTAATTCAACTACTTAACCTTTGAATATTATTTCCGCCACAATAAAACATCTACTTGACACACTTCATATTGTAAGTCTTCATTTGACCATTAATACATGTATGAATTGATTTATGAGATAGCTAATGAAGATCTTGATATTATTGCAAATTTCCTCAAATACCGATTAAACAAACATGATACAATATTAGGGCCCAACGCAGGCTCTAAGGGCTTTGCAACCTTCATTACTCCAACAGGCCCAACAAGAATGAATCTACTCACTTAGGTTCTCATCCTCCCGGAAAGCACGCGAGGTGGCTTACTGTTTGCACTTGAATACGTACCGATTTAATTACCTGTACATCATTCTCAGTTTATAGTCCAGTACCTCTTTCAACTAGGTCAGTAGGAAATATGACGTGTAAATTGTCTTTCCCACGGAAAAAAATGTTGACCACAGTAGGGTTCGAACTCAGAAACGTGTTAAAATTTAACATCGTAGGTCCTCCTTCGATGGCGTTTGTTAACTTACACGTATTTCTAAACCATAGTAAAGGTCAGGACACACTTGGTTTTAACAGAAAAAGATGTGGAGACCATATTAAGGCAATCAAGAACTTGGAAGTGATTTTAAGGAAGCCCTTATGATAAAAGGGGGTAGGAAAAAAAACAGAAAAGATATTAATAGAAAGCAAGGGAAACGCAGGCACAGAAGTCATGGAGAGAAGGCTGGTATCCGAAAAAAAAAGGGGGGGGGGGGATGGGAGCTGTTTTGAGACTAAAATCAGAGTGAAAAAGCTCGCCATGTCAATGTTTCCCTTTAAAAAAAAAATGTAAAGATTTGTTTCTCAAATCCCAAATTTTTGTCACTATTTTTCTACCTACTTCTTTTTTATTTGTGAACCGATTCTAACCAAATCTGGTGTATATATATATATATACACAATAATATATAATAATATATATACACAAGATAAAAACCGTACATATGCACATCCCATTCTGTTTGTAAGTTTTGGGGAAAATAGGTATATGCTATGAAAAACAGGACGAAAGGTGAAACTTCACTCTATAGCATTTCCAAGATTTTTTACAAAATCTTATTTTGCACCGGAAGAGCGGAAAATGGATAGTGTTTTAGACAATATGCTCAACGATACCTTAACTAAATTTCATCAAGTTCCACTGACATATGACCATTTCAAAGAGATCAAAATCCAAGATGGCCGTGTTGCCATGGCAACCGTTCGAGCCAGTTAGTGTTTTTTTCTTTTCTTTTTTTATCTTTTTTTTTTCACTTTTTTCCTCTAATTTGGACATGCCGAATTCGATGAAAAAAAAAATAAAATAAAATTGTCTATCCTAATTTATCAACCAGTGCAAGCGTTAGGGCAACAGACAGTCGCCAGAGCTATGTTGAATTGATCTGAGATGCATTTTAAAAAAAAACAAAAAAACTGTTACATGTTACAGAGCCAATCAGTTTCCTATAAGCGATGAGTATAGTGAGCATGATCTTCACAACCCACCTGACCCCAGGAAAACTACCAGAAACATAAAAAGACAGCCGAACACTAATTTTCATAAATCTCAGCAAGTACTTCCTATGGTTTAACACTGGATCTATGGAAATACAAATACTTGCACATGATGGCGCACAAAAGAGGGACAAATAATATAAAGACGGATATTTTCGAGAGAAATTATTATTTGTTTTTATTTTTCAGCTGAGTTGCAGAGCAGACCTCAACTTTTATCTGATATCAAGATGGACTACTGCGAGCATTTTTCGGTGAAAAAGAGGACAAAGATTGTGGAACTGTATTTGACAACAAAGTCATAGTCTCTTGTTCAGAGGCAATTTCGACGCGAATACTTTGGAAAGAAATTCCCCACTACTTGCGGGGTGACCGTTCCAACTAATCCCTGACGTCTTGAACACAAGCCGGCGTCCTCACCGTGAATGTTGGGCACTGTGGGCTTTGTTATTCCAGTGTTTCTAAACTTTCCTATCAAAACTGTGATCGCATGCCGATGGAGAAATTTTTTACGATATATTTCAAAGATCTCGTGTACTTCAACCATATTAAATAAGCCATGGCTGTTAACGCTTGGATCAAAAGAAGGCGGAAACACGGCTGTTTGGGCAAAATTTCAAAATTCCAAACTTCTACTGACCAAATTTTTCACACTAAAATGGACATGCATTTAAAGCCGAGGTATAATCCTAATTTCTAGGGATTGAATAATACATCATTCGATAATAATGATAATAATAAAATACAAATATAAAAAATAAGACAGGTTAAGACTCACTGCACATACAGCAGTCTACAATGGAGAATACAAGTGCTCATCCTCATCTCGATGTGTGAACAACATATTTAACAACCACCCTGCCCTTCCCTTCTCCATCCTTCTACACAATAACACTGCCGCCCACTAAGACCTTTAAGAATAGTCATTACTGTAATCTTTGTGTTGTTTTCATGCGTTTCAGTGCGGTTTATGAACTTTTGAGCTCTCATTAAAAATGTGATGTTAGTAATTGTTGTGACTTACTGATTCTCAAAAACATCCTAATGATCTCTAAGTGGCGACATCATACCTCTTATCCAATTACACAAGACAGTAGCTTATGAACTGGATCATTAGTGTTGTCAACACTCGCTGAGGAGGCAAAGGGCAGGCGCATGTTTTCTCTTACATTTCAAGTTCCATAAATAATCCCTCACATGCCAGAACAATGTTGTGTTGTTCAGATCTAAATGAAAGAAAAAAAAAAAACATGTTATGAGACCATGGTTTTAGTTGACGATTGGAGACAGTCCATGTAACATGTGAAATAGACAGCCTGCACTTTTCGTGTTCTGAGACTGAGCTGAACTAATTTATTATGATTTGATTTTTTTAGGATAGCCACAGAAAAGGCCACTGCCATAGTATGTCCTACGAATTATTGGGAGAGAAAGAGAAAAAGAGAGAGAGAGAGAGGGGGGGAAACAAAGACAGAGAGGGGGAGAGATTGGGAGGGGGGGGGGGGTTCGTCAGATCTAATCTAATCTAAAAATTAGAAACCGAATTTCACATGACAACTATTTTATTTGACTATTTTTTGAGAATATTCCATATGCATATTTCAAAGTGAGTGACAATACTTCATAATTTTCAAAGATGACTACAATCTAGTTAATCTAACTGAAAGCCAGGAGGTATAGTATATCACGTGATCTAACAGCTTAATAGTGGCTCACTCACCTAAGGACCAAAGCCAAATCCCCAGATAGTTAGATAGATAGATAGATAGATAGATAGATAGATAGATAGATAGATAGATAGATAGATAGATAGATAGAT
>JBCEWB010502447.1:0-19186 GCA_039654565.1 Peronia peronii | reverse complement strand
ATAGATAGATAGATAGATAGATAGATAGATAGATAGATAGATAGATAGATAGATAGATAGATAGATGGATAGATAGACAGATAAAGAGAGAAAGAAAGAAATGGGCGAACCAAAGAGAGGAGACATTAGAAATGCTGCAGAGCTGGAGGAAATTGACCATGAATGGAAGTGAGTTACTGTTGAAAGTGTGTGGGCGAGGAATTATGTGGGGGCGGTGGGAAAGGAAATGAGGACACGAGATGAGAAAATTGCACAGAGTAATGGAAGATAATATACTTTGATATGTTGACTAAAGATTTATTTTCGCACACATTCAAGAGTATACACACAGACACACAAACTGGCGGACAGACATAGAAGAAAAGAGCAAGGAAATAGTTTGAGAAAAATATCGACACCTGCTGTGATGGAAGGTAATTGCATTTGTCTGAGGGAGGAAGAGGGAGGAATGAGAGAAAGAAAGAGAGAGTGAGAGGCTGAAGGAAGGAGAAATAAGCAATGTGACGAATAGAAAAAAAATTAAGAAGAGGACGTGCGAAATGATAGGAAGAGAGAGGTGAGTGTATCGTGGATGAATAAGATAACAGACAGAGACATTGGAAGAGAAAGGGAGAAAAATGATGGAGAGAAAGTCAGAAAAGAACGACACAACACCACAAAGATGTGTAATCATGTGTGATGAGAGGGCCATGTGTTCGTGAACAGGACACAAAACTTGCCTGGTGTTTCAAGGGTGAGCCCGTGTGTGCTTGTAAACTATGTGTGCATCGTCACGTGTAGTTGTGGATATATAGCCATAATTATGTGTGTTGTTTACATGATAATGTCTGAAAGTGTATGAAGACCACAGGGGAAAAATGATGGTAGTCACAAGATACTAGTTTTATGTAAAATAAATTTTAAGATTTAAAAGTGTATGATTCTTGTTTAAGAAATATATCCTTGTGTTTTTTATTTATAGTATTACAGTCGGCTTTCGATAGAGGCAGACAGAAGGCGCCAAAGTTCAATAGGAAGGCTACAGGTAGGGCAGATAATCACGAAAGCCGCATTTTGTGACTACTGTCATTTTTCCCCTGTGGTCTTCGTATGGGTGTGTATGTGTGTTGTGAGAGAGTGTGTGTCTATAAACGTACTTGTCAGTGTTGGTAAGTTTGTCTAACTGTGTTTTTGCACAGCTGTAGTTCTATAGTTATCTGTGGACAATACGTGTTCTTTTTTCTTTGTTTGTTTTTCCTCACATATCTTCCTATTTTTCTCTTATTCTTTTTCTTCCTCTCTCTTTCGATCTGTATCTAAATCTTTTGACCAGTTTATGAATAAGTGAGAATAAATTAGCTGTTAGGATACGAGTACCTAAGTGACAGCCGCCTTGTATGCTTCTCAGGAACAGAGAGGGAGGGAGTTGGTGTCTCCAATAGTTCAGTCAAGAGATTTTAAAGCGCAGTAGAGCTTGTACTTGTACGAGAATAAGCGTTATAATATGTCAAAACTGTCTCTAAATTTAGAGCTATTCGATATGAACTTACGATCAATTTGCCGTATAATTTACTGCAAAAATTTTGTGTTTTCTGTAATATTAAGGGACACATTAGTCTTTTTTGGTGCCAAATGTTTGTCGAATTTTAACAGCATAGCCCAAAAAGCATTTCACAGCAAGTCAGATTTTGGCTGTAATTTTACGGCTTAACTTTGGCATTTTTTGGTGCCAAAGTTTTGCCATATTTTTGAAAGGAAATTTTTTACAGTGTAAATATTCTTCTTCTTCTTATATTATTATTATTATTATTATTGCTGTTATTATGATGATTAGTGAAGAATGTCTACTAGTCGATCATGTGATGGTGGCCTAAACACGAAGTGATACAATGTCGTAATGCGTGAGTGAGTCACGTGATGGAACAAGATCACACTCTGGGTATTTCTGGAATAGATATAAAACAAAACGGAAGAAATCGAACTGAAATAGAAGAATCACACACACACACACACACACACGCACACAGACACATTCATAAACACACATACGCACGCACGCGGAGACACACATACACACCCAAGCCGAATTAAGATCGACTTTTCGAAAAACAGATACAAAATAGCCTCCCCTCCCCCGCTAACCATTCCAAAATAATTAAATAAATAAATACATAAATAAATACATAAATAAATAAATAGTAAATTAAAAAAAAAAAAACAACGTCAAATAAAGCATTATTCAAGAAAATAAAATAAACACAAAATTAAAAGGAAACTAAATAAGTTTATGAACAAACACATAAACAAACAAAAACAATATGAATGAGATAATATGCAACTGCTGCATGATGATAATGTTACAATTTATTGCCGTAAGAAGTTAGATTTATCGCTCTCGCAAATACTCCTTAATGACAAACTTTATTATGTTGTTTTACATTAACTATCTCTCCTGCATATCTGATTAATATTTACAGCCCTCTTCTCAAAGCTTACACTTGTAACAAAAGTATCATATGCCATTTCTGGAACGCAACTTAGACATTCTTGACAACTTTCACCAAAGATTATCGAACAGAGCACATCTTTGTTTAAACTAAACCTTTCATCGCATGATAATAATTATCGTAGCTTCAACAAAATTCGTATGTATTTACACTCTAATACCATGCCTTATCGGTGTCATTAAGAAAGATTTACGTTCTGTGCTATCTATCAGGGCAGAAAGTACAGAATATTAATGGCGCGGCAGAGGCGAGTTAAAACGCAAGATTTAAAGTTACAGGGCGTTGAACATAACTGCTCAAATAAATGTTTTTTCTTGATTTTTATTTCTTTTCGCGTACTTCATAATGCATTACATACACAGACCGCATCTGTTCTGAGACGTTACTTTCTAACATCCACAAGATAAGTTGATGCCACAGCGAATCGTAAGAAAGAGAAAAACAAACCTGCTGACTGACGATGCTGTGTTCAAATTTTGCAGATTGAAGAGATAGCCTGAACTCAGATTTCGGGAAAAGAACAAAAACGTTTGTTTTTTTTTTTGGTTTTATTTCTTAATTCCTAGAGACAGTTTTGATAAGGATAGGCCGCACAAATTTCGTCAAACATTAAACATTTCCATAGGGACAGGTTTGAGGAAATATAATATTGAGTAAATTTCGTCAATTCTGAAAACAATATTTAAAATTCGAGACCACTTATACAGTGTCATATGACTGCTTTGCCGCTGACATTTCATGTTCTAATATTCCTAATTAACAGCCCAACTTAAACATGCAGAGACACTAAACTTGGTTTAAACTTATCAGCAATAATAACAAAGGAAACATTTTCTGCAGTCGCTTTGTTCTTAACATTGTTACAGGGGACTGCAATACAAAGTCAGAATTTGTGTGCCCGATAGACGCTCTTTGTTTAATGTCTCCAATACTGTGTTAACAATTACTAAATTAATTAACCTGAGTAGCTATAAAACTGATTTATATCCGTTTTCAACTTCAAGAGAACAAGTTTATAAACTGCACTTTATTTCCAACGTTAGTTTCGAGAATTGCAGTGCCATGACATAATTACTTAGCCGTTGCCTCAGACAAACTTTATGGCTTCAGTATTTGGCCTACAGTTGCATGTGCCAACGTGATTTCAAAGTGAATGACTGTGTTACTGATTTATATTCTATTTCTCTACAGCAATGAGAAATCAGGTTCTCAGAGCTCAGGTTAGTCTGGCAATTTTTTTACTGAAGCACAATAGTAGGTGAGAATTATTTTTTTCACGCGTCCAATATTGAACTTGCAATTAACAACATTACTCAAACTCGAACAACTATGTAACGGATTTGTACCCTTTAGCCAAAAATATGCTTCCAGATTTTCTTGTCATTTTTTAAGGAACTACAGGGCGATGTTAAAATTATTTTATAGTTTAAACATCCGTTCTCTGAAATCTCCAATATTAGGCTTCTAATTGAATTATTTAATTTTAACTTTGTTTAAACTTGAATAATTATGTAACTTTTTTAACATCGTTCAGCAATAGAATGAAACGAGATTTTTTTACTCTTTGGGGATGTGCAACGCAATGTTGGAATTACTTTATCCTATAGACATTCCTGGTTGTAATGTACCCAAGACAAGGGTACAATGTTTACAGTTGTTAACGTGATTTATACCAGACTAAGAATCTACCTGAAAACTACCTACACTTGTTTCCAAAGACACAGACATGGTGTTCGTTACTATACAAAGGTGCTCAGAAAACACCACTACTCGGTAACTTCCTCGAGTCCTGTTCCCCATTTACTTTCACTTGATCTTTCCCCTTTTTATCTTCTAGTGCTATTTATTTTTCCTTTCGTTCCGATTCCTCCCCCTTTCCCCTGGCGTGAGTGCTGTCTTTGATGAAGGTAAACTTGCATAACTCACGCTACTAAGGCGAGCCGTGTCTGACGGGGGATGGCGTACACCTGGGATCGTCACGTCAGGGGCAGACAACTTGTCAGTGGCGAGAGATGGAGCACGGCGGCAGGGGGCGCAACTCTTCACAGTTGCTGTCTTAATCCTTTAAGATCCAGGTATTTTTAACTCTCTCTGGTCTAGAGTGATATAATATTTTTATGACATGTATAAAGATAAACTTCAAAAGTCTAAACGATAATGAAGTCCTATATTTTATATGAGAAAATTCTTCTTCTATTTCTTTGTCTTCTCCGCCGTCTGCTTTTTCCTCATTTTTCATCGTCTTCTTTTTCTTCGTCCTCACCATCTCATCTTTGTATTCATGTCCGTCGTCTCATCTTCTCCGTCGTTTTCTTCATCTTTTCGTCGTCTTTATGTCCATCTTCGATTTCATCTCTTCTTCTCGTTTTTTCTTTGTCTTCATCATTTTCCTTGTCTTCATCTTCTTTTTCACCTTCGTTTTCATCGTTTCCCTCATCTGTGCCTTATTTTTTTCTTCTTTGCCTTTGTCTTCATCATCATTATCTTTTTCTTGGTCTCCATCGTCTATATTTACGAAAAATGTCTTAAAATTAAGACGATTGTCCACCGGCAACTAATCAAATACATCAAAAAAGTTGAAAAACAATATGAAGAATTCTTTGAATTAATAAAATGAACTAATATCGCTAGCCAAATGTTCGAGCCCGCTTGGCTCTTCATCGGAGCAATAATCATTATCTTCATCGTTTTCTTCTTCTTCCACTCTAATTCTTCAGGTTTCTTCTTAACCCTTAGCTCCGTTTGAGTCGTCATAGAGCCTCCTGCTGGGTTGTACTCATTGTGTGGCCTCTTTGAAACTGTTGGATCGGATGAAGCCCGTCCCTTTCCAGGCATATTATGAATATATTTGAATATGATGTTTTTGCTTCACTAAATGGATTGTCAACCAAGGTTTATGAGTCTTAGCTGCCTAAAATGAATAAAGATCGTTAATAATTCAAAACAGTGTGTAGTGTCTGCAGCTGATTTCATAATTGGTTGTTAATAATCTAACATTGATATGATGTAATGTTATAATGGAGAACGTTGCCGCACAGATCATCCAATGCAGCATGCACCTCAAACGACGACATCCGTCTTTAAGAGCACAAGGCAAGGCGTGGCAAGGCAACGTTACCATAGTGAACATTTGTTTTAAAAAGTTACGTCGGCCTTAAGAAAGTACAATTATAATGGTAAGTCTAAGGTAAAACAGTGCTGGATTTCAAACAATAGTACTGGAAGACTACTGGAAAAATTATCCATTGTTATCGTGAAAAAAATTACTGTGTAATTTTCTCCTCAAATAAAATACTCTTGTTTTTAGATCATACTGGTTTACTGCTCTGAGTTATATTATGAGATTAATCAGGGTGAGCAGGAGTTAACTGCCTCAGGTCATATAAATGCCATAGTGATATACGTTTCGAACTGAGTATCGTGACATGCTGAGCTGTGCACTTAACTCTATCTTTGCGAGGAATTTTACATATTCAGTTTGTGTTAAGATAACGTGAAATAAACTGAGATAAAATAAAATAGATAGATTTAGATAAGGTAAAAATAATTAGGATGAGGTGAGATAATATATATATATATATATATATATATATTAAAAAGATAAAATGAAAAGTGATCAGATAAAGCAGATCTATTATATGATGAGATATGATCATAATTATACCACATTATAAGATTAAATATAACTTATTTTATGTAAGAATATGAGATAAGACAGATAAAATGAGTATAGATGACGAGAAGAGATAATATGAGATAACATAGGTCTAGTATTTTCAAATATCTCACTTCCTTCTTTCTGTTTCTTCACACTCTCTTTTCTCATACTCTCTCTTGTTCTGATTTTCATTATCTCTCTCCCCCTCCCCCTCTCTCTCTCCCACATTTACTCTCTCTTTCTCTTTCTGTTTCATTTTATCATTTTCTCTCTTTTCAACTCTCTGACTTTCTTTATATCTTTTCCATCTCCTCGCTCTCGCTCATCATTCACTCTCTCTCTCTCTCTCTCTTCCAGTCTTTATTCTCCCCTTTTCCCTCATTTATTCTCCATTTCCCATTTTCTCTCTCTTAGATCATTCACCCTCCCCCCCCCCACCCGAGGCCCAGGGATATACTGCACCCACCTGCAAGCGGTGAAAGCCCGCCATCGGTGAGATGTCTCCCATGGAATGCCATCCTGGACTTTTCATGGCTGACATCTCTTCTCTCTCTCTGTCTTGCTCCTGTCTACTGCCGCTCTCTCTTTCCTCTCTTCTTCTTGACGTGTAAACGTATCTTGCCGTGTTTGGCACAATATAGCCGTGATTGTGCTGATGTACCGTTAAACCCCAACACAAACAAACAAACAAGATTCATTCACTCTTTTTCTGTCATTGTCTTGACCCAAGGAGCTTATACTATTTATACTGGAGTGCGAACTCATGACGCCGCCTTAACAAAACACAATGTATCAAGCGTGCCAATACGGGCGCCATGGCCATGGGGTTAGATTTAGTATTGCTATACGTGAGTTTCGTTTAGTTTTGCACGTGGTAACATAACAACAACGGCGTTAAGTCTTAACGTTAAATAGGTTTCTTGCCCTTATGGCCATAGCTCCACATTCGGCACGCATGAAGTCATCCGTCCGCTCTCCAGTATAATAGTATAAGTTCATTGTCTTGACCATACTATAGTATATGGCGTAGCTGTATTTCAACCCATTGTTTTAAAGTGAGCAGAAACTCGGGTTATGTGAGAGCAAACCCATCAATCATTGTCTCCGCTAAGACAAATGTTCCTTGCACTGGCCGCACCAGGAGAACAGAAACATAATCAGAAAACCAAATAATAACAGTAATAAACTAAAACATAAAATAAATGAAGCCCAGGGGAAAGGCAAATCTATTGTGCAGCCCAAGGCAAAATCGATATCGCTGATCAAACTCTTCATTCACTAAAAAAAAAAAAAAGAATCGGAAATTACAATTATGCCTTTCTGTCTCTCTCTTATTTGTCATTTTCTCTTTCTCTCTGTGTGTGTCTCTCTCTCATTCTTACAAATTCTTTCTTTTGTTTCTTTCTCTCACACGTTCTCTCTCTCTCTCTCACTCTCTCATTCACTCTTTTTCTTATTATCTCTGTCATACTATACTCTCTCTCTCTCTCTTTCTTCCTCGTTCCCTCTCAAATTCTCACTCACTCAGTTTCTCTCTCTTTTTTTTTTCTTTCAGTTACACACTTTCTCTCTTCTCTTGCTACCACCTCTCCTCCTCTTGCTGTTTTTCGCTGTCTCCCTCTCTAGAATAATAATCTAGTGCCAAACAATGTTTGATTTAAAAAAATGGCCAAAATCTACAGAATGAAAAAATAAAATATTACAAATCTGTACATTTTTCTTTTATATTCCTTCCAACTTACAGGTCTAGGCTAATATCAGTGTTACCGGTTTGAAACTTTGGACAATGAGATCATTAAATACTGAATTATATTTTCTAAACATGTTCCTCCGAGGCCATGTACTCGCTGATATAGAAACTGTCAAGGACTTGATAACTTAGAAGCTAAAGATGGAGATATTTAACTTGCGATGAAGATGTTGGTTATCTTTAATTGTAGACAGAAAAATGCAGACTTTGCTACTTATCGTTATTTGGCTTCATTTGACTTTATTTAGCAATGAACTATTTTGTTTATTGTATGGCCAGAGGATTGACCATGTAGGAACCTAACTGGAATCAGGTTGTTAAAAAAGAACAAGCAACGGGTCTCTTCAAACGGAATGACTTTTGTTTGGTTGCTGAAGGTTGTGCAGATAAATTGTTTCTGAGGTATTCTGTAGGCAGCTGATACACTATGGTCAGGTCGTATTTGAGAGTTTAGAATGGCTTCCGAACATGAACGGTTTATACCACGGCAATCAAAGGATTAAAATACATGGAATATTACGTATAGAAAACGAACTCATTTTCCCTCTTGCCTATTGTTATAGTTGCTCCGGCGATACATTGCTGCACAATAACAGTTCATGTTGTATGGATTGTCCATAACGCAGTGACAACTCACATTGTTAACTCTTAACGTCTGCCGTCACATTCCACATTTCTATAAGTCAGTTTTTAAAAAAAATATCAACATTATTGATGGAAATCATTAATATTATGTCGTTTGTAAGTATATATCAATGAGTGAGTCTTCAGATCTGTTAGAAATGAATGTAGACTACTTTTTTTTTTGCCAGAAGGAGCAGTGAGAAAAAATGTGCACAGACTCCGAAAATTTAAAATCCATAGTGAAGCCATAGCGAAAGCCATGTCATGTCGTGTGATGTGTTGTCAGGATGTCCGCCATCTGTGCGACACATAGGATGGCGTGCTGAGCACTAAAGGACGGGTTCATCACCATTACCTCAGTATTAGGAGTTTCAGCCGAGATTCATTCCATATTTCAGCAAAGCTCAAGCTCAAAGTAGCCGAGTACGATAATTTCGTGTGTGTGTCTTGGGAGGGGGGGGGGGTGGAAGAATAGTCTGACGTCATCGCTCCAGGAGTACTCACAAAATTGTAGGGATCCTCTCCTTTGACTTGATGTGTCTTTTTAATAGAACGTGCCTTTGACGTCGAACCCACATTTATTATTCTGGAGAGTATAGGCCTAATGTTTTCTCAGCCATCTTTAACAAAATAATGACGTGGGTGAGGTGCCCACGAAAATGGCGGACAAAATAAGTTCCGAGTCCGTGGGGTTACACTGGCAAATGTGATTGGATCCATATGGCATTGCTACATCGACACTCGAATTTACGCATTTCCTTTCAGGTAAATTTGTATGGGAAATGGGATATTTCCTTGGCAGTATTTCCCGTTTAAAGCTCACATCTCCAGATAACTTCAGTGTCTAGAAATATTGAGTATATCCGTACATATTCTCTCAAAGCCTCAAACCCTCAGTCGTATAATGATTGACAGGGAGACGCAGTTATGCCCTGCCCTGTCTTAGCTTGTCATAAAAAGCCCAAGAATAAACATTTTGAAATAGTGTTCTTTTCTCTTTGAGATCTGTATTACATTCGGCCAGCCACAGAACAAAGAGAAAACTGGAAGGACATTCTCGCCTGTGTTTGTCACAAACCTAGCGCTTGAACGAGAAAAAGAAGAAAAAGAAGAAGAAGAAGAAGAAGAAAAAGAAGAAACAAAGAAGAAGAAAGAAAGAGAAAACAAAGAAAAAAGAGGAAAATGGAGAAGAAGGAAAAGAAGACAAAGAAAAAGAAGAAAAGAAAGAAGACATAGAAAAAAAGAAGGTGGTTATAAAAATAGCGGTTAGTTCATTCGCATGAAACCATTGTGTTGAGGGAACAAAAATTACAAATAAATACAACTTTATAAATGTGGAGTGGGGCATTGTCTGAAGAAAGTGTGGAAACATCCCAGTTATGAAATGATCACTGCTATTACCGAGATCTTCCCTGGAATAGGAGATACTGACAAGCAAGACATTTTGCTCTTTATTCATACCAGTCGTAAATTGCACGCTCATAAAGACTGAACAAGAAAACGAAAAAAAAAAGAGGAGAAAGAAAGAAAAAATGTAAGAAGGAAAAAAAAAAGAAAAAAGAAAGAAAGAAAGAAAAAGAGGCAGAAAGAATGAAATTATTTTTTTTTTATAACGCATTACAATGAGCTGTAAACTCATAACTGAGGTTTCATTATCTTAAGATAAATCTAACCCTTTCCTTCCTAATGTTTTTTTTCCCCTTTCTTTCTTTCTCCTCATATCTCCTATTTCCTTAGTTATGCCGCCAATTTGCTCCCCCCCCCCCTCCCCCTCGCCGGGCCACTTTTCAATTCAGTAAACAAGTTTTTGAGACAACCGTGGGATAATAAGACAGAGATTGAAAGAAATCGAAAATAATATTCAAGCAGATTACGGTGTTCTGAAAACTCAAGGAGAAAAACAGAAAGATAAGCACTTTAAAATATACAAACAAACAAACAAAAAACTGAACATTTTCTCACTACCCATCTTTAACTCAAGAAAAAGCACCTAATTTCTAAATTGAAGTTTCATGACCAAAGGTAAATCTACTCCTCTCGTCCTGGTACTTTTTTGTTTGGTCTCTTTCCAATTTCTATCATTTCCTTACCACTTTTGCCAATTTACTCCCACCTTTCAGTTTTGTAAACACAACCTTTGAAAGGAAAGAAAAAAAAAGACAGAAAAAGCTGTTTTTAACAAATTGGAAAGAAAGCCTCATTATAACCCCGTGAGGTTTCTAAACAAGACCTGAACTGATTTAGCTGTTTGTAACGGCAATCGTGACAGCGGAGGCTTGAAGCGGAATTATGACGCTAATCACGTTTCAGAAAATGGCAAGACATTTCTTTTTTTCTTTTTTAAAAAATAATGTTAAAAAAACCGTGGACAGCGAACTGGGAGCAAGAAGGTTATGCTGTGCAGTGGAAAAGAGAAACTGGCGCTGTGGGAAAAACAAAAGTGTGCACATTCCAGATTTAGGAGTGAGCGCTTCTAATAAAGTAAACACTGTTCTATCCAGCACGAGCATTATCGGGCGTCTTTCTCTCTCTCTCTCTGTTTCTCTCTCTCTCGCTCTGTCTCTCTGTGTACCCGACATGCATGTTGACACGTCAAAAAGAAAAAGAGGCGCTTGACATTTCTCATCCCGTGCCAATTATTCTATTTATAATCTCGGTGAGCAAATTGTTGAATTAACACTTCACTGTCAGAGGCTTTGTGGGCGGTTCGCTCTCTTGTTCCTTCTGGTTTAACCCTAAAAGTGTCTGAGAAAAATGATGGCTTACGGGTATTTCTACAGTTAATAGTTATTTATTTTCAAGAAGTGAGATCTGAGACCTAATGGAGAATATAAAACGGGTAGTTTGTGAAGAAATAATTCATAACAGCATATAAGGTATGGAAATAAAGACGCATAGTTTGTAACTAATATATGATGTTATTTAGGAAGTAACGTATTATAGCGTGTAAAGTATGATGAGGGAGTTTATACATGGATCTCTTGATCCCTCTTGGGTTAAAACCATAGATCTTTTGTCTGAGAAAAGCCAGACATTGCTAGACCTTTCCTAGTAATACAAAACCTGCTCTTTGTTTAAAGAATGAACGGCGGGGAGTCTTCATGACCATTCTCAAGTTTGCTCCAATACAATAACAGAACTTATGATCAGCATCCAAGTGTTTCACTTAGCTGAACGTTACCTGCGCCCCTACTAGTCTTTTGGAGTAGATCGTCTTTTTGTTGTTAGAATTTGAAAGTTTGCCCATCTGACTTCAAAAATAACCTAAACCAGGCAGTTACCACTGAGCCAAATGAAAACACTGTCACAATAAAGAGAAGATAACTATCTTAAATGAGAATCGGAAAAAAGGTTTTGACTCAGTTCTCCCCCTCCCTCCCCCTCCCTCCCCCCTCAAAAAAAATCTAAAAACAAACAAACAAACAAACAAGCAAACAAACAAACAAACAAACAAACAATAAAGTTGTATAAATCGATACGGTTTTAAGAAATCTCATGCTTTCAGTAAATAAAAGTCGCACTGATCAATTTGAAATCATTTCTCAGAATTCCAGCTAATGTCTTGGTAACTGTCAGAAAGCTGTTTTCAGCGTAAAGCCCACTCTTACACTTCCCGAACTTGTAACAATATTCCATTCCATTTTTATTCCCCTTTCTTAGTTCTAAAAGGAACGATTCCATTTATCCCGTTTGTTTGGTTATTTTCCCCCTTTCCAACTTTTTGTTGTAACTTTGCACTTGCTCTTTTTTATGAAAACTCTTCCATCCCACCCCATTCTTTTTTTTTTTTTTTTTTTTGTATTTCTGAAAGGAACACCCCCATTTTTCTTCCTTGTTTCAATCTTTCCGTCCCCTCTCTACTTTTTTCTTTCTTTCCACCCATTTTTTTCCCGGGTGCAACCGCCCTCCATTAAAGGACATTATCAACTATTAAACAATTAAAGTTCATTGCCAGACCAATAGGGGTTATTTGTAGCTGTTTAAAATCGTCCAATTTCTCACGTTTTCCAATTGTTTCGCAAAGGAAATAATGTCCAAGCAAGGCCAAATACATTGGTGTGTCCTTTTGTACAAAATGTCTTGTAGCTTTCATTAGCCGGGTTGCGTTTTAGAAGCGGTACTGCCTACTCCAGCCCTATTAAGCTAACAGGGCAGGTGACACCAAATGGGTGATATCGAAGTTTGCCAAGAAGACAGCCATGTGACAAAGGCAGAAGGCGCATCATCTGTCTCGGAAAGATAAGGTGACACTGCAATAATTTGGGTCAAAATCGATCCAGGCTGGGCGGACTTGATGAAACCCCGAAATGTCAAGTTGGTAACAGAAATTGAGAGGTAAATCACGGATATTGCTTTGGCCATCCAGCCTTGTTGAGATGAGTGAGAGAATGAAGGGGGCAAGGGATGGATAGACGGAGGACGAGATGGATAACAAAGTATGGTCATTAATTGGAGGAATGGATGGACAGAGGGATGAATGGATAGATGGACGGATGGCTGGAGGATGGATAATGGGTGGATGGATGGACCAATTGACGTATGGGTGGATACATTGATGGATGGATGAATGGACGGATGGATGATATATGGATGGATGCGTGGGTGGGTGGACGGATGGATGAAAGGATGGATGGATAGATGGATGTGGGTGGATGGATGGATAGCAAAATCTAGGTTAAATTTTAATTGTATTAGATTTTTGAGAACGACGACTTAAAAATGAACCCCTAAAAATGATATCACAGTTTTTCATTTTGTGATGAGAAAAATATTACTCCCACCACTAAACTGGGGGTCGAATCACATTGAACAACCCTGGTGGTAAGGACAATCTCTCACACACACACACACAAGGAGAGAGAGAGAGAGAGGGAGGGGGGAGAGAGAAATAGAGAGAAGGTATATAGAGAGAGATCATCAAAATGTACCCTTTCAAGGAAGGTTAGTTCACAAAAACATCTTAAGTCGGCGGTCTCTAATACGGTTCTTCAATTGATTATGTTATCTGTCTTTATTATCGTTGTTTTCCTTCTTTCTTTTTACATTTTTTATGCAATATTTATGATACTTTAGTTATTTAGCACCAAATTTTCTAAGCCCCCAGTTTTTTTTTGTTTTTTTTTAACGTTTTTCCATATTTGTTTTCTTATTTATTGCCCTTGCTTTTTCCCCCTATATATTAATTTATTATTTTTCATTTGCTTATTTATTTATATTATTTATTTGCTTATTTTATTTTTTTTTACAACACAAACTTCTTCTGTTTTGAAACATAGTCCCCAGTCCTCTAAGTCAGAGGTAGATGTACTTACGAGCTATTCGATATTCTCCGTGACCAATGGTGGAACCCATAGCCAAGGAATACCTCGAGACGTGAGGTCGTAGTGGGTAAGTACGGCTAACTGGGCACAAAATCACCAAGAAGCCACAAGACAGGAAAGCTTGGAAATCATTTGTAGTAGAGGACCTGTGTTCCACCGAAGGCTAATAGGTTGTAGATGGAGGTGACAATGGTAATGAGAATGAAGATGATTATTATTTATATTTTTATTTTTACCCTGAAGAAGAATCAGCTAGAGTAAATACATTTAAAAAGTTGTATTTCTTTCTTTTTTTTTTTGTTCTTTATATTTTTATTTACTTATTTCCTTTTTTTTTTTTTTATCATTTTCCATTTCCGTTTATTTATGCATTAGTCTATTTGTGTTATATACCTTTTTTTTGTTTTTGTTTTGTGACCTTTTGATAAACCTGAGAAATGTTTCCTCCTTAAATACCAGTTGACAGTCTTTCGTGTTCGTCAAAGATACTTCCACAAAATGATGATGATGATGATGATGATGATGATGATGATGAATGAGGAATCAAAAGTTCGAAAATTTGTCCAGTATCATCACTTTAATCAGTTTTATTAAATATCAAGTTTTACATGTTGTTTGTTTCTTTCAGTGTATTAATGTTTTGCTGATTCACAGTTGCCTTAAATTCTAAAATATTTCTATGAAGTGATGATGATGACCAAAGAGTTTGAAAGATTTGGCCATTGGATTTATTTTATTTAATTTTTGTCCATATCGAGTTCTACAGGTTGGTGTTTGTTTCTTCTTATGTATTGAGTTAGTTGCCAAAGTCTGTCTTTAACTTAACGACATTTGTAGAAAATGATGATGACGATAATGATGATGCTAACCTGACTAAGAACTAAAAGGTGGGAAAATTGGGCCAGTAATATCTCTTTACTTAATTTTTCAACATATCAAGTTCTACATACTGTTCTTTGTTTCTTAAAGTGTATTGAGTTAGTTGCCGGTAGATAATCCGTCTTAAATTTTAAGACATTTACATAAAATGATGATGACGATGATGATGACGATGATGATGATGATGATGATGACGATCTACTTCTTGCATGGATGTACAGACTGGAAAGGAACTCTCAGTTCACGTTAAGTCATTTCTGTCTCATTCTTCCAACTTGAATTTCTCTTTCTCTCTCTCCCTCTCTGTGTCCCTCCCTCCCCCTCTCTCGCCCTCTCTCTCCCTCCCTCGCTCACTTAGCAGTGATCAGCAGAGCATCTATGAGTTCTTACGTTGCCTAGTAACTCCGTCTGTTATTCCAGAACACTAATCCACTGTATATTTGGACGTGATATAACAAATATTGAAAGTCCGGTCGCCCTGTCAGACGTAACTCAGAGATGTTTGTACAGTGTAAATAAGCAAGCTGTTCCTCGAGCTTGAGAGTAAATAGTTAGCTCAGTAACAGCTGTGTGGATCACTGACAAACAGAAGCTTTCTCGGAAATATTTCCCTGTACAATAATGGACCTATCTTAATTAGCAAGATAGCTCTCCCATGCCAGAAGGGAGTTACAGTTACTTCACGAACTTTACATCCAGTTTCTCATAATGACCACCACCTATATTTGAAGTCCGATATATCATCACTCCTGGTTGTTATTAAATTAACAACCTGTTTCTTGATTAGTCCGACGCTTAGAAAAGAAAGCTAGTATAAAATAAGGCATTGATATTCGTTGATGAAGCAGAGTGGAACACAACAATCAAAATGAATACGAATGCTCTATTTATGCGTAAGGAAATACATTTTGACCAGTGCAGATAAAAATTCAAACAAAAAATATAAGAAGAATACACAGCACAAGCATGCATTGGCTCTTTCCGAACACTGTAAAAGTTGTCTGTAAAGTTGAAGTCATTTGCTGTGGAGAAGGGTTGCTGTGCATCAATTTACCGTATAATTTTCGGCAAGTTTTTTTTTTCTGTAGTTTTCCGACACATGTTTGGTATTTTTGTGGGCGCCAAATTTTTGTCGAATTTCAATACCATAGCCTAACAAGCATTTCACAGCAAGACAATTCTTTGCTGTAATTTTACGGAATAGCTTTGGCATTTTTTGGTGCCAAAGTTTTGCCATATTTTTACTTGAAAGCGTTTTGTAATGTATTCTCAAACAGAAAAATTATGGTGCAAAATTACAGTAATCAATGGCCACGGGACATCTACATGTATAATATCCAAAAATGGTGAATTACAGAGAAAGTTAGGTGTTTCTCTAACGTGCACTTTGAGAGTTTGGTATCACTGAGGTAGTGAAAGATTTTTGTACAGCTAAATGATTCATTTTAAGTTAAGAGAAAACTAATACGAGTCTTTCCTAGATATCACAACCTTGCTTTACATGTAGTTATGAACTATGTGCATGTAGAAAGTGATGAGAGATTGTGGTACAATTTTATGGCTCTTTTTAAGTAAGCGAAAAACCAGTCCAATCTTTTCCAGATATTATGGTCTTTACTTTAAAACAATTATGAAATTCATGCACGTAGAAAGTGATGTGAGATTCTGGTATGATTTTATACATGTTTTTCCTAGATGTGAACTGTGTTATAAAATAATCAGCAACTATATGCAAGGTATACCACAACGTTTTAGTGAATATTATAATTGTGTCTTCTTATCAATTGTGATAGAAACTTCCTTGGAAGGAAAATCTCAATTTTCCCTCTCGATTTTATATTTTTTAAGAGAGAAAGGAAGATATGTGAGCTCAGGATAAATATGGAATCGGGTCTGACCTATGGTGAACACTTGGACAAAAGTCAGCCAAGAGGAGAATCAAGCCATGATAAATAAGCAGAGGTTTGGGAACTTGGCACCGATAGTATGGGAGACATTCTGTGCCATGTGCTGATGTATGTCATATGGTCATTGTTTATCTGTCTTACCCAACTGTCTGTCTGTCTGTCTGTCCATCCATACTAATGTCCATTATAAAACCGCTCCCGCCCTCCTTCTCTTTTTCTCTACCCATCCATTCATTCATTCATCCATCCAAAGACCCATCGATCCATTTATCTATCCATCCATCCATCCATCCATTCATCCGACCATCCAACCATCTATCCATCCATTCATCTATCCATTCACCCACCCATTCATCTATCAATTGCCATTCCATCTATTCATATTTGGATCAATGTGCATTTTCTCTTATTCCCTCCTTATCTATTTGTTTATCTGTCTGCTTACATAGACGTTTCCAAAAATTGTCTTTTTTCCTCAAAGTCTTGAAGACCTATGCACAATAAGTATGTTCCATGCACTCTTCTTTACTTCTAAAGGCTTATACATAAGAGGAAGTTCTATGGATCTGTTTATGTGGATTTATACGTTTATTAAAACGCCGGCTATTTTCACAAAGTGCAGAAATTCTTGTAAACAAAATCATATCCCATCACGATAAATGCACACACACCTCTGCGCACATCAATTCTAAATAACTGTCATTGTATGAAGGAATTATGATTTCACCTTGAACCAGGCCACGGGCAATGCCATCTATATACGCATGTATCTAATCCTGACCAGTCATTCATTCACACTCACAGATGTAAATAAGAGTTTACGTCCAGGGCGTCACGGGTGGTCTCACGGGCAAAAACAATCAATCACTTTGAGCTGTCTCTAGACCCAGGGGTTCTGACACTATACAGAACTCAGAGCTAAGCACGCACGACTTCTGACTTAGAACTCAGAGAGTTCAACTAACAAGACAGGAGTTAGAAAGTGGAGACTCGAAGTAGGATTTAGATGTTGGAAGTCAAGTCTAAACACATACGGCTTATACTGTTGAATTGCGAATTCAGAATTAGAAATCCTGAACTTGGTGCTTGGGATTCAGAACATAGATATAAAAGAGCAGAACTTAGACTTTGAAACTCAAAGAGCAGAGCAAAAAAGCAGGAGGAGTTAAATCGTGGAATTCTGAGCTCATATTTAAATATGTAGAACCTTGGAGCTCAGAACGAAATAAAAGTGTATGACTTAAACCTTGCAGCTCACAGTGATAATTAAAAACGCATGAAGCAGATTTGGAACTCAGAACCAAATAGTCAGAACTTATACTTAAAAACTCATGACTCACACCTTCGAACTCAGAATTTAGAACTAAAAGCACAGACTTTAGACCTTGGAACTCTGGGTTAGCACTAATTATATTTGGCACTTCAGAACTGGAAATCCAGAAATCTGGATCAGAAAAGAAATCGAAACACAAAAGTAAATGCTTTTTCCAGACTTGACTCGCATTGTAAGGACAATCAAACAATGCTGTCATTATGTAAAACAAACTTGAACCATGATCTACTATGGCGCATACAGTTTCAATCGCAAATATATTATATAAGATTTCGTCACTTCAGTTTACAAATACTAATTTATTCATTTCCTTACAAGAACCAGTGTAGCTTTAGGCTACATCAGAAGTGTCGCATTACGCCAGATGTGACATCAGTATAAAATGGAGCTCTCGTAAATTACGTCCAGGAATCATCTTGTGAAAAAACAAGAGAAACAGTGTTAAGTAAAGCTCAAGAGTAAAGATTTCATCATATTAATTTTGCAAACACTGGACCTGGAATAGTAAACTTCGGTGACAGCTTAACAGACAAGAAGAGACAAGGCTTTAGTCTGCTTTCGTTTTCATTAAAGAGCAATTTTCTTTTGAAAGTGATGTTTCCTGTTGTTGACATGTTATCGGCCCATCTTTCCTTCTGCCTACCTCTTTTTTGCTACCCGTCCTACCTTCCTTATAGGTTACTTTTAGCAAGGCTATTGGATCTTGCTATAAGCCCTTTACCCTCTCAATTTCCTTTTCTTTATCGTTTCTGCAACAATAAAGCGCCATATTTTTATCATTATTGTTAGTCAGTTCACAACTGCCCAAGTCAGTTTTAGTTATTTGAAAAGAAAAATGAATCAAAAGCTGTTTTGAGCAATGAACATTTACAATATAAATGATGTTCATGAAGCAGATACGATTGGTCAATGATTGTGGAGGACTCGTTTGTGATTAATTTACAGTATAGTGGTGTGACTATGGCTGGTATGAAAACCCAAAACTTCGAGAAAAAAAACGCTTAAGGTGATTGTAGAATGATCGTGACGGCCTTGTTGTATTGTTAGCGACGTCCGTCTGTGCGTCAAGCTGACCAGCTGCTTCAGCAATTGATTTGACATTGAAGATCCTGGAATGAAAAGTAATGAGCGAATTTTATCTCCTAAAGAGAGACGTGTGTGTGTGTGTGTGTGTGTGTGTGTGTGTGTGTGTGTGTGTGTGTGTGTGTGTGTGTGTGTGTGTGTGTGT
>JBCEWB010502337.1:6969-19188 GCA_039654565.1 Peronia peronii | reverse complement strand
GGGAGGGGTACAGACACTCCGCCGGGGATTACTAGGTTTTTTGCTTAGTGGAATATGAGCTATTGCACTGGCTCGTTATCTCCAGCTTTATTTGAGCCAAGCAGTTTGCTATTGGCCTCCCATATCACACATAACCATTTGTACAGAATTTGAATCTTGCTATCTGATTCGCACAGTTTGCCATTGGCCTCCTATATTAAACATGACAGTTTTGCTCAAATTCCATTACGAAAGTTCCTTCTTCAATGAACTCATTCTGGGATTTAGTAGCAGCCAAGAAATGGTGGTGAACGTTTTTGTTTAACATTGTGAGTTGTTCCATGACAGTACTACTTGGCTTCGGGTGCTACAATGTGGAACACATTAAACTGTGGACAGGTCACACAATAGTGGAATACATTACACTGTGGACAGGTCATACAATGGTGAGATACGTTACACCCTGGACATGTCATAGAATAGTGGTCACATTACACCATGTACAGGTCATACAATAGTGGTCACATTTCACCCTGGACAAATCATACAATAATGGAACACATTATACCATAGACAAGTCATATAATAGTGGTCACAATACACCCTGGACAGGTCATAGAATAGTGGTCACATTACCCCGTGTACAGGTCATACAATAGTGGTCACATTACACCGTGGACAGGTCATATAATAGTGGTCACATTACACCGTGGACAGGTCATACAATAGTGGTTACATTACACCCTGGACAGATCATACAATAGTAGTCACTTTTGTGCAGTTTAGAAGAACATAAGCATATCAACAATGATAAATAACGCAAAAGGAAAGACCTGGTAACTTTTCATTCGTTTATTAGAAAAGACCAGACATTTTTTTAGCTATTGTTAAAACTGCGATTTCAACCACAACACGACCAAGCCTCCAGGGCAGTTCCATGTGAACAGAGTTCACCAATATCTCGGGAAATCCCATCTACCCATAACCCTGGCTTTTTTCTCGGCCGTAAGTTTGCCTCATTTTTTGACTTGATCCTGTTACGGTGGGTAGGAAATTTACGACTAAAGTTCTTCACTATGAGCCTGTTGAATCCAGATGTCCTCCAAATAATAACAGTAGTGAGTAGTGATAATGATTTAATTACACCGTGAAAACGCCGGTTGTACTTCCGGTGGGAAATCCCATCGGGTTTTCAGAAATCTTGTGTTCTATTATTGTAATCTGAGGAAGAAAACAAGGACTGAATTTCAAATAAAAGACAAAGTCACTCAGATATTGTGTGTGAGTTAGAAGGCTTGAGAAGATACAAAATTTCAGATAAAGTTTGATATGTTAAAAGTGCAGTTGTTTCTGGGTAAATGTCTTAGTAACTTTGCCCTTGCCAGCTATTCGAACACACCTTTCAGACTGATCTGACATCTGTGATATTGACATAGGAAGATTCATAACTGATCAGTAGCCAGGTGAGGTTGGTGACGAGTTAAAATTTAAAAGCCATAATAATAATTTTAAAAATCCAGATATCAAAGAGTTACTATTCTTTGAGTCATATTAGGTCTATCTGCTGGAGAGACTCTTACTGGAACCAGTTTAGTCAGCCCTGACGTGAATCTATGCTGATTAATTTGGTCACATACTTTGTTAATGAATTACCCCCTACCCCCTCTTTTTCATATTTTCTTTGAAAAATCTACTGTAACAGTTTTATTAAATCTTATGGAATGGTAAAACTTACTGAGCAATTTTCATGTTCATTGGCGGAGCAGCCATACTCTAAATTGATTGATGCTACCCTAGTCACTCCCTGTCCGAATCTAGTCTTAAGATTTGGACATTTCATTTTAAATCTCTCAATGCTCAAAACGACTGAAAGTAAGAGGCATTTGTCTGTATTGCCTTAAAGATGTTTTTTTCATCAGTCATCTTAAGTCCAAAGAGGTCTATTTACAGCCCGTATTCTTTGATTCCCTTACCATTTCGTATGGAACGTATTTAGCGTGTTTGCGTTTTCCTGAAGTTATGAATCTCAAGCTGCAGGTTTGCTTTGTCAATGTAACATGTTCAAAAATAAAATGTTGTATTCATTCAGAAGTCTCATGGTAAATAACAACGATAACAAAAAAGATCTCCCAGGCTTTAACATAAAACAGCTTGAAGTGACAGTTCGTAAATCTCACTGCCACAGAGGAGTCTTCTTGATATTGTACTCTAAGTTAATCAAGTTTATTCTGTGTTCTAAGTTTATATAATCATCCATAATCGATTCTTTCATCAAATGGCACATTTTAACAAAAGTTTGTTTAACTTAGATGCATGTGTTGCAATTAGCTTATATAGCTTACTTTATTTAAAGAATGCGATGTGTAGATCTAGGATTTTCTCACATTCTTCTGTCTGAGTGAGAAAGACAAATACAGCAGGAATTGTAATACTTCTAAAAATGTTTGTCCACCCACAAGCGTTCTGTGCTAATTGTCTGATGTCTCGCCAAACTTCTCGAATGTGAAAAAATCATGACAGAAAGTTTAACACTTTATCATCTTACCCGTTAGAGACAAATCAGAGATCAGAATTCTTACATTTGTTTTGGCTGTTGTGATTAGCTATCTTAGGGTGTCAGGTTACCAAGGATGGAGGATGACCTGTCCTATCTGAGTATGTCTTATTTTAAGCCATTCATTAATGACCGCACAATAAAAGCTGTGACGTTTAATACATTTTTCACCCCGCCTTGTTCTATCCCACAGTAGAAGCATAACTTTACAAGAATAGATACTGTAAGACAGAGAAAAAAAGAGAAAGGAAAAAGAACAAAACTTCTTTTTTCAACCTTTTTCCTTCTCCCGCCGGCTTCTGTCTCTCTATCTCTATGTCTCTGTCTCTCCTTCTCTGTGTCTGTCTTCCTTTCTCTCGCTCTCTCTCTCCTTGTCTCTCTCTCACTCTCTCGCTTTGAAAACCTTCACATTCCCACGAGATAACAAGCGTACGCCTGTCTTGGTCTGGACAACGACGATATTAAAAACAGTGGCGTGGTCGCACCAGGTGATAGCGTGAGGGGTGGGGGATGGGGAGGGGGGGGGGGGATAGGGGAATGGGAGAGAACATAAGATAAATAAATCATCTTTCAAACACAAACACACTGCGCTGCATAAACTGTAAGAAATCGTTCTTCAAGACAACAGAGGCCATGTGATTAGAACGATAAGGCATTGTTATGTTTGACGACAGAGTGAGGATAACCAGTCCCAACAAAGCTATTTTATTATATTGTAATTTGTTGTAGTATATTGTATTATATTATATTGTCTTGTATTGTTTGTTTATTGGTTTATTTATTTATCTATTCATTATTCATTTACCTTTCTCCTAGATGTTGCAAATAATCTGAATTTAAGAATTGGGGGAAAAATTGCTCTTTCCAAGTTTTCATTTCAATGAGCTCATAGGTATTTTTTTTTACTAATCTACTAACTAGCA
The DNA here is from genome assembly GCA_039654565.1 of Peronia peronii. NCBI lineage: Eukaryota > Metazoa > Mollusca > Gastropoda > Systellommatophora > Onchidiidae > Peronia > Peronia peronii. The sequence continues at coordinate 15,732 of JBCEWB010502337.1, read as the reverse complement.
ATATTCTTTTCAATATGTGTTGTGATTGTTATTGCTATTGCTACAGATGATGCCGTTATTTCTATTACTGTTACACATTAGATTCCTATTACATGCACTACTAGTACAATTACTGCTGTTATCACTACTTCTGCTAATACTATTACTACTACTATTATTACTACTTCAACTATTACCACGAGATATTACCACCACTATAAAAATGATTACTACTATTGTTATAATCATAACTATTGTGTTTCTTTATATTACTGTGAATTTCTATGTTCTAATCTTCAACGGATTGCTCTCATATTGGTCATTTGGATTATAAGTTGAGATGCACCTCGCCTTGTGCGTCAGAAAATACCATAAACAATAGGAAAAATAATTTGAAATCTTGATATTTAAGAATGTGGACACGAGATAATGTTGCTTACGGAAGGTGGGATGGGGACATACTGAAATAAGGATTTTGCTAAAAAAAAAAAAAAAGTAGTTCGATTTTGGGGTTTTAGTTTTCTCTTAAAAGCCGTGCTTTTTCTGAATATGAAAATAGAATTAAAAAGCGGATATATCCATTCCAGCTTGTTTGAATCATAATCATTCAACGGATATCCCGCTCTACTGTCAACCAAGATTTGACCCCCCCCCCCCCCTGGTTGTTATATGTAGTGGTAGGTCATCACTATTTGATCAGATACAAGTAAAGGATGGGTAAAAACACTCCCTCCAGCCATGAGTTCCAATGCCAGGGATGGAAACTGGCTGACGATTATGACGAAAAAAAAAAAAAAATCATGATCACGCAGAATATCACTGTAAGATTTCATTAAGTGCTCCAAAATGAATTTTTTACCTCCTTAAATAAAAAATATATGTTTTATTTCTGCTGTTTCAGAGGACATTTGTGGGCTATCCATCATAATAAAGGTGAAGATACTGTTTGTTTTGATAGATAAAAATATGGAAGTACATAATTATAAGCCCTTAAAAACCCGGACGTGATTCTTTGGGAGTCCTTATGGTGATATATGTATAGGGTAGAGAACAACATTCCAGAAAAGATAGGAACAGAGAGTTAGAAAAAGACAACCAAAAAGGCTTTAAGTCACGGAGAAAGGGGTAGTGCAGTACCTGCAAAATCGCCGATTTCAAGTGAAAAGCTGGAAAAAAAATTCTATCCATCAACTTTTCTTCTGAGAAAAAAAAAGGTTTTAAAGGAAAAAAGATATTTGTGAAAAAATGGCTAAATGTCAAATTTCACGACGTGACATGGCATTTTCTAAAATTTCTACAAAATATCTTTAGCACATGAAGAAGTGAAAATATGTAACTTTTTAGACAATATAACAAACAAGAAATTGATCAAGTTTCATCGTTTCATTGATATTTGGCGTAAGTTAGGGTTAGAATTCAAAGTTACCGATATCAGAGAAGCCAAAATCCAGGATGGCGGCGTTACCTTGGCAATCGTTCGAATCAGTGAGTTTTGTTTCACTGTTTTCCTCTGATTTGAGCGTGCCATGCCAAATTCGATAGAAAATGTTTTAATTATCTATCTGTAATGATAATAATAATAACAAAACAAAACAAAAATCACCTTCAGGACCCCCTTCCCCCGTCTTCCTTTAAGAATGTATTCAGTTGAAGAGGTTTGATGACGTGGAAGACTTCAAGTTAGGTAATGTCTGTCGTCATAATTTCATCTTTGACCTCCTTCACATGAACTTTGTGACGCACAAGATATGGACGAGGGCTCTTGACAGTTCTAGAAGTTTTTTGTCCCTTAAAGCCCACACGTACTTTATAATAGTTGATCTTATCTCAGTTTTTTTTTTCAGCACATACCGATGTCATCTTGTTTGCACGAAGCGCACTGTACAAGTACCACTTGCCGTCGTACAAAATCACTTGACCAAGTAAAGGGGACTTGTCAGTGTTCTTTCTTAAAGTTTGTTTTAGTTGTTTGTTATGTGTTATGTAGACCTTATTATCAGCTCTATTTAAGGTCATTTCAAGGATGGGTTTTCGACATAAAAGATAGTACAAATTACATCTTCCAAACAGAGCCTGGGATCCCAGTTGAACCCGCCATTCTCCAGTGCCTCGCTACTTTGTCGCACGTACTATTACATGATGGTAAGTTTAGGGTTTTAGTTTTTATTATGACCATGGTTTTTCTGTTTTGTTCTGTTTTTTTTTCTTTCTGATCTTATTAAGTAAAACACTAAGCCTTTCAAACAAAATTTTTAAAAAAATTTGACAAGAACAATGACAATATTATATATGAAATATTAATAATAATCTCTATATATTAAACATATTTAAACACATTATAGGTGTATGCAAAACGTTACTTTGAACAATCTTGAAACTGCACATATGCATTGAAAATCTTATGAACATTTACGGTATTGGTTTTTTAAACATTGTCAGATCCCACTGTGAATGTATTTATTAATCTGATTTTGATCTTTCACTTGAGGAGTGGCAAGCTTTGGCAGGACATTTCGGTGAAAATGGACAGAAACAACAACAACAACAACAAAAAACAATATGAGTAGAAGAGAGTTATGCAGTGAAATTGTCACACCGCCAATTGTAAGGATGAAATTTACTTTGTTTTTTTTTTTAGAGCGCAGTGGCAAAAATGACACAATATATAATATAGTATAAAATTAGAACTGTTAATGTAATAGAAAATCTATATTTGGAAATCTAGACAGGTAGAGATGGCAGGCGTAAATATAACCGAGACAGGGAAAAGTGAAGAGGGATGGAGGGAGGGGCAGGGATCAGAGATGGTTGGAGCGGGAAGGGGGGGGGGGGGAGAGGGTAAGACTACAAAAAAAAAAAAAGAATGAACGAAAACGCGATAAACAAATATATAATATTTGGTTTGCTTGTTTCTAATTTATTGTGCTAAATCACCGTTATATTTGCAGTGCTTGAAGTTTAAGCAGTATCATTGCTGTATGTAATCTTTTTTTTTTTCTTTTTTTTTTTTACTCCCTCCATTTCCTCCAGTTTGTTCGGTTTTCATTATGTCCTTTGCATGCTGCAGCGCTCTTGTTCAATCTTTCATCACTGTTCGTAGCTGTTTTTCTAAATGTTTGTAATTTTTCACCCAACACAAACATGACAATCTGTTTTAAATAATTCACCTTTTTAGAGCTGATTTTTGGACTCCGTCCAGCAATAATAATGATCACACGAATAATGGTAAGAGTGATGCATTTTAAAAAAGATTGATCACGAAAAAGGAAATTTGGCAAGAATCCAAATCTGCGAAATCTACAGAATTTGTATTAGAAGAATATATATTCAACATGAAGACAAAGACGGACCGACCGGCAAGTAATTGCCGGCATTAGATAAAAAGACTCATCAAATAATACGCGCAAACATGACGGAACATAAACTGAACCCCAAATGTCCCTCACGGCAAAGAAGAAAAAATGAAATAAGAAGTAAATGTGCTAGTGCGTTCTCTCTAATACAATTGTACATCAATCTCTTTCTCAAGGTGCTAAAATTAATCTTATACAATTTTTTCATTCTGTTAAATCTAAAAATACACCAGTATTCAGCAACTTGTAGGCAAATTATATGTAGAAAATGGGCTAAATTGGGAGGACGTTTTATAGGACTTAAAAGAACAAATTTAATTAGAATATTCCAAGAATCTTCAAATAAATGTCATGCCATTCCTTCTGTACTTTGAACATTATTATATTTTTGTAAATCGTTTTGAAAGAAAAGAATGCTTTCAGTTAATGATACCATTTAGACCTATAGAATTCCTTGAGAATGGAGAAAATGCTTTTTCAGCACAGGACAACGATTTATACCTTTACCATGCATTACAAAAGAAAAGAATACTTTCAGTTACAATATGAACAAAAATAATAAATAAATCCTATACGAACCTTCGTTACTGTATCATATAATACATGAATTTCTTCTACCCTGGCATCAAATTCTCTTTAGATTGTGCCTAATGTACCTCCATGTCTGAAAGAATTTAAACATGTACGAATTTCTCCTATATTATGCTTGTTACCGATATGTCCTATGGTATTATGTTTTGTTGACATGCTATGTTAGACTCCCTTCAGCTATATATTCCATTCTACTTATTGAGCATTTCTGTACGTTTTCATGAGTCTATTAGTTAATCAAAACCTGATTATCATCGAAACTGTTCTAGGTAAATACCATATAAATATATACAGATATGTAGTGTCAGGGTGCAAATAACTTACCATTAGATGTAAATAAGATGCTGCATTACAATAAATCAAATTATAATATCCACTACATATTCACGCAGTTATCTTAAAAACATATATATATATATATATATATATATATATATATACACAAACACACACATACACACACACAACCATCAGCATCACTGAATTACTGAAATGTCTTAAAATTTAAGAGGGATTGTTTACCGGAAACTATACACTAAAAGAAACATATAAAATCTGTAGCACGTCATTTGGTAATTTAATAAATAAATGATTGTGGCGGTCAGATTATCAAATCCCTTTATTTTTTTTATCGGGCAACAAAGAAAAAATATAAATATAACACGTATGTGGAGTACTGATATCGATGAAAAAGTATGTTGGTTTAATTGTGTCCGGGATTCTTATCTGTATAAAAATGTGGATAAAATAGTACATTTTATAAGAAATAGAATTTCAGTTTCTGGTTTCCTGTAGTCAATAAGGCTGCGACGTTTTTATGTTGTCAGGTTTTTTTTCATTCATTTGGAGAGTTTCACTTTTAAGATTTATCTGTTGATGTGACTCACCAAACATTGAAGACAAAGTTGTATCCTTCTATTGATTACGGGAAAAGGTCAAAATCATCAGTTCTAGTATTAAAGAGTGACTGACAGGAACATTCCTCCTATATACATGCGCGCACACAATGTATAATTTTGAACGAGAATATCTTGAAGACATATTTATATAATGTTCCTGGAAAAGTAAATTATGAACAGGAAGCTATATCATGCTTATTACTAAAAAGGGATATGTCTTAACATGGCGTACCATACCATGCTCAGTCCTCCAGACTGAATACCCACCTTGACTCTAGTTCCAGAAGTCCCTCTGGAGACGCCAAATGGAGACCGATATTGCTTATCTGATCTATACATGTATTTGAAACTATTATGTTAGGGAAGATTGAAATTGAGTTATCTATCTATCTACTCGGCAGCTTCCGTTTCATCTTGTGGCCACCTTCCTGTGGATGTCAATGCCGTTCTCATGGGCTCAGATTACCCCCAGTTCTCCCCCTCTCAATGTGTTAACATTAACAGCTTCTACCAACAATCTGATCAAGGATGTTACACAGAACGTTTCTCTGGAATGTGCTTTCAACAAGAACATAACATCTGCTCTGTCACCTTTGTCTGAGATCACGAGAATCCGAATCCTTAAAGTTGACGATAGCAGTCAGTGGAATCTTGTAGCCGAGATCAAAGAAAATGAAGATGGCATAGGTCTGTATGGAAACATCTCGGGCAGTGGCCAAATAGATGATAATATCCAGGCATCATATTTAAGAATTACATGGCCTACAGTTACGGCCGCAACGTTTGGGCGATATCGATGCGACGTTCCAGGGTTTGACAATAATTTGAACTATGTTTTAGAGCAAAGCAACATCGCTGTACTAACCGAGCAAATTCCCATCACAGCACAGGAGGTCTTAAATCTACTTTTAGCAGAACAAAACCGATTGCAGCATGAATTTGATGAAAAACTGAATTCAGTGAACCAATCAATTTGTGATTGCCAATCCATAGATAATAATGTCAACGACCTATATAACATGCTGATCACACAGAATCGTTCCCTTGCGAACAACTTCCAATCTACAGAAGAAAAGTTTCACAATCTCTATCAGGAAATATCAACACTGAATCAATCATCAGTCCAGCCAGTCGAGTATAACTACCAGCCATGGCCTGAGGGCACTTACAGTCTTCTGGAACCTCGCACTGGATGTCCTCAACATGCCGACTGGAAAAAAGGCTACCACAAAATTCACACTGAATCGAGTAACATACAAACCCAAAATGAAATTCCCCTTTCGTCTAACCTTCCTCCTTATACGCTGACTTATGAGAGAGGAAACTACTTTGTGGACCTGAGGTTTTGCACAAAGGTTACATCCACCCCAGGCATATCCTGGCCCGCAGGCTCTTATTGTATCAACACCAGGGGGAACGCGTGTCCTACCGGCTTTGGCATAGGATATCCTCACATGGATTTAGAGAGCTCGGGCACTCTTAACAGTTACGGAGGTTTCACACCAGATATCAATCCTTCAACATCGCCTTCTTATCATCTTTACTTCTGTTGCCGCTCAGACGGCCCTGCCACTACTCCTATCGACTTGCCCACAGCCGATCCCTTCTATCTCTATCGTTTTAAGGGGACATGCCAAAGTGTCACCAATATGCAAGTCAACACTGAATATATCATAATTGACACGGAAAATACGAATAACGGAGACAAGTATTACACCGAGAACCACCCAGATGGAAGCCTTAACCCGGTGAGACTAGAACTCTGTTATTATACACCGAACTGATGACTGATGTTTGGGCAAAAAATAAATACAGTACTCCCTCGTTTGTCGCGGGTTTTAGGTTCCAGGGCTGCCCGCGACAAGTGAAATAAATCCGCGAAGTAAGGATACTATATGTTATTTTGTTATTTACATACATTTTAAACCTTTATAAACCTCCCCATACTGTTATCAACCCTCCCTCTACTGTATTACCCTTCCTCTCACTCATATAAACTCTTACACTGGAAATTTAAATATTTTATTTTTAAAGGCGCACCCCGTAATATTGCGGGAAATCCGCAATACAGAAATAATGTACATATTAAAAAACCCGCGATACAGTGAAGCCGCGAAGTGAGACTTTCGTCACTATATCTAACCATACATATATGTAATGTGCATTTGCAAAATTCTCATATAGGTATCCTTTACATAAATATGAGTTGTTAAGAACTTAATTTGAAAGCAATTTATAGAAATTAAACAAGGCAGACCAGTGTCCATCATTGTATCATTTATCTTATGAACCGTACAAATTCATATCAATGCGATTATGTCAATAGTTACGCAGTACTTGTTTTATTCATATATCGGTGCCATTTTATTTCGCTAGTAAAGCGTTGGTGTTTAACTGTATTTGTGTGAGGACAACCTTGATTGTGTAAGTTATTCTGCCTTCATTCTTGCAAAATGATAATGGTAATGATCTACTTTAATAAAAATGTTATACAGCAAAGCTCAGTCAGTTGTTTACAAAAACACAAACAAACAAACAAACAAACAAAACAGCAGTTATCATTTCTGATAAATATCATATATGAGTAAAGTTTTGACACTTTTCATATTTTCCCAATTAATGATATTTTCGTATAATAAATTTCACCTCTTAACATCTCTGAAATTTGTCTCGTTATTGAAGTGTTTGTCTGTAATTAAGTAAGAAAGAAGTTAGAGTGAAAAAAGAAGAGGAAGAAGAAGAAGGGGAAAAAAGAAGGGAAAGAAGAACAAAAGAGAAAAGAAGAGGAGGAGGCAGAAAAAACAACAACTTTGCCCTGTAAGCAAAAAGCTGCGTATTTCTTACATTGTGTCAACTTGTTTCGCAACGCCTGTTATTTCATATATATATTATCATAAAAGACGGCAGGCAGGCAGATAGATAGTAGACAGACAGACAAATAGACAGACACAGACGCAGACTATTTCGACGGAAATTTTTCTCAAAAAATGATATATGAACATAAAGTTACCTGCATATTGCCGAGCGGAAGAGCAAGAGACTTCTGTTCACAGGAAAGTGGGTTACTTGCGCACAATGAGAACAGGAGTAACCACATACATCTATCTCTGTCTATCTGCCCTCGCGATCTCAGTTATCTGCTGTTCTATCTCCATTTTTTCTGTCTTATGTTCAGCAGCTGTTTTTGCACATTACGTGATCGTTTTAATGAGCATTTTTTGTATGGAGGTGCAAACACAGTTAATTGTTTGATTTCCTCAGTTGATGTAACAGAGATCCCTTCACTTCGTCCAAAAAGGCAGTCGAGAGCGTGGTGGATTTTTTTGGAGATAGCAATTTCAGGAATATCCATACACATGTACCACAACATACATATTTTCGTATTCATATTAAATAGTATTCATACTGTATTTATTATCATACTTTTATTTTATTATTTTTTTGTTTTTGTTTTTTGCCTTTGCAAGTAGTGTTGTTGATGTTATTTGTCACTAGTAAACCACATGTAATTACAGTAACCTAAATGAAAAAGACAATCACCATTTAATTTGAATTTGTATAAACTCACTTAGTGTATACACATACAATTTAACATGCATATCGTGGGATACACAACCATCATTCAGGGTGAGGCTGGAGTCCTGAAAATCAGGTTTGGGGGTCAAGATATCATAATTGGGTTTTTGCTGTTTTTAGACATTTTCACCTCTTCTCACATAAGAAATAACAGTGGTTGTGGTCAGAAACACCTCTCCTGCACTAAAACGGCACCACCAGGAGATTATAACAGGATGTTCTGTCGCGTCTTCTGTTGTAACATGTGTAAAAACTATTATAATGTAAAAGTGTTATTATCTTCCTGCGGCTACAGAAAGCATAACAGAAAAGTTCTCCGAAATTTTATAACGACAATAGAGATTATAAATACGGGGGGGAGGGGG
>JBCEWB010502227.1:0-19188 GCA_039654565.1 Peronia peronii | reverse complement strand
GGGGGAGGGGGTGGCGATGACCCAGAGGGAGGTAAGAGCTAAACAGAGGAAGATGTATTGAAAAAGTTGAAAAAAGTTAAATTCTGATTTTAAAACATCGGCTTTTCCAAGTACGCTAGTAAAGCTTCTACTGGGAAAAAAATAACACACCCTAGAGGCATTGAGTCTCATAATGTTATTTCTTTGTTTATCTATAAAACAAGTGACATGAAAAAATACTTTTCAATTAACCCTTGGCTCCCATCTCTGCAACAGGGCTGCCATTACCGCTTTGATATCTTTACAATATATGCGTTCTTTTCGTATCCTATGTTCGATAGGCGCTTAAACTATTTCCTTTTTTTTTTTCGTTGAATTTTTGCTTAAAGCTAGTAAATCAGCTCTCTTTCTCTCCATGCTTCTGAATAGATTTTTCTGGAAATATAAGTCTTAGATTTTAATGCCACTTGCAAACTGCTGAACGCATATCTTAAAATGTCTTGGGAATATTTCTATATGCCGATGTGACAAAACGATATGTATGATTTTCATCTTTGAACATAAAACTAATGAGTTTTTATTTTGGGTTTTCTTGTCTCTGGGCTTGTACCCTAGAGAGGTTCAAACTCAGAAGATATGAAAGGTTTTCAAGTCAGTCTGCTGAAATTATACTAGTTCAACATTTTTCATAACATAGATATTTTTGGATCCAAAATAACAATTCAGAACAGGTAATTTATAGTGATTAAAGCTTAGAGTTTCCTATTACTGGCATGAAATGGGTTTCAAACACTAAGGAGACGGAGCCATTTCCACTTTTTGTGCCCTGAAACGACAACGACCAAGCCTTCTTTGGCAAAACACCTGTTTTATCAAGTTTAGTTATTGTTTCTTCTATTCAAATATAACATTCCACGTTATTAATACATAATCCGTCGCTGTGGCCATGTGGTTAGGCATCTGCTACTCGGTGGCAAACTCGCGCAGATTCAGATTTCGGATTCTACCATCCGAGGATGGGAAGAATTTGAAGATTAAAGCCTGCATTTTTTCAGCGATTCAACGCTTCCCTGGTTGCTTGGATAGGGAAGCCCGCCGTCTAGCTTTCTCGGATAAGGGCGAATTATCTGGGAGGTCCCGTGTATTCGTTGCTTGCGCGAAATCGGATGAAAAGTACTCGGAGACTTCGCTTTCGCGCGAAATTTCCAAATTCGAAATTTCTACTCACAAAAACTCTTGTCAGCAAAAACTAGGCAGACACTTAAAGCCGAGATAATTCTATATTTGTCTTAGAATTGAAATTCTACATACATTAACAAATGCATAATCCTTTGTATCACTTTCTTTTCTGCAAAAAAAAATCATTTCATTCACTTAAGACGAGGATCAAAATAAAAGAAAGTGTAAAAGATGGCTTCTTTTAAAGCTATATCAACCATGCCTCTACTGACATGGGTGCAATATAGCTGTAATCGTGGTGATGCGCCGTGAAATTCAAACAGAAACAAACAAACAGACGTACGTCTACTGACATAACACAACAAAATATTGTCCATGTTGCATAATCACTGGCTACTATTTTGGTTTTCGAGACAAAACGGAATTATACAATGTAATAATCTTTGAATACTAAACAACAACAAAACAAAACAAAACAAAAGTTCTAAGATTATTCTATCTGCATAGTGAATGTAAGCACATATTGCATTAGTGATCTATCAGGCATATCAGTAGAGATTGCAAAACGACATAGAAATCTCCATTTTCTGTAGACAGAAGTTTTCAGGATGAAGGTGTTTTGACAAAGTATATCAGACTAATGGCAGGGATGAGAGCGACTGACGGAGACAGGAGACGAGCTTTGAAAGGTGTCTTATTTATGTGGGTGTTTTCCAATGATAGGATTTGTGTACGCATAAATATTCTGGCAATGCAATATCTTTGTCTGGACACGGTGTAACGAGGGTTTCCAAAGGTAATAAAATATGGCACTTTGTATTTCTGGATATACTTGCTCAGTGTGATTGCATCTGATCTTGGTGTTTAACCCACCAAATCCCGCAGCAGCCTTTAACACTCTGTGATTCAGGAATGCTTTAAAATAATTTGGTACTACTATTCGAAAAAAAACCCAAAAACATGTCGAACAGTATCGATCAATCAGTCAGGCTAATCAGATTTCAGATAATCAGATATGCCCGTTCTGTGGTCAGACTGTAAATATAGGCTGCTTGGCTCGGATAAACAATGGAAAGAATGGGAATGTTGAATAAAACTGTAGCCGATTACTACAGACCAGATGAGTTGATGATTAGGGAGGTGGATGGTATTGTGTTCAAGATATAAGACAGAAGAAGTTTTCCATGCGTGCTGTGCCAGTTGAACATAACATCTCAGTGATATGTGTCCTGCTCGAGTCTGTCTCTCAGCCTGATACAATTTTGGTCGAAGGATATGATCCAGCGATCTGAGCCAATGTCTGAAGGATCTGTTTTCAGCGACGGGGCTGCAAACCGTGAAACAAACTCTGCTCAAAAAGTTGTTTCATCCATATGAACGTGATTTGGGCAATTTGTCTGATGGCCAGTCAGAAAGAGCCGTTGAGTCGCTGGACTCAAAAGAGAAATTGAGGGGGGGGGGGGGGGGGTTGAGGAGGGGAGAGGCTGTAGACATTAAATGTACTGACGGTGGTTTGATATGGATGCTTTTCAACCTCTAGCGGGAAGTTATCTCACATTTTCTGGATTCAGCCACTGCTGAAGAGTTAACTCTGTCTCTTACATACGAAATATATGTGGCTACAGTCAAAGTTCATTTACAACACTTTTCACCTCATGAAAATATATGAATTAAGATGACAGTGATTTGATATCTATGCCTTTCTAGTGCGGAAACTGGAAAAATGTTCATCTTTGAATAGGATAATATTGCTCTTATGACGAGATTAAAAGTATATGAAATGTTGTGAGGTGAATATAATGTACGATTTATGGGCAAAATTTCATTTTTGCAAGTTTTCTTCCGAATTCAGCCGGTGCTGAAGGGTCACTGCGTCTCTTACATTTGCAGTCTGGCTACAGTCAAGACTCTGAACACTTTTCACCGTACGAAAATATGTGAATTGAGATTATACTTCATAGCAATAACTCAGTTTGTTGCCAGATCGACAGACGAGTCATTTTGATGAAGTGCGAGACATTAATTTGTAAGCATGTGGCAAAGCACAAGGCAAATAGTAGGCTATGTCTCCACATAATAACATAAAATAGTTTTCTTGATAGCTTTCAAATGCATTTAATTTTACATTTTTGTCATTGCTTTTAAAATCCTGACAGACTCCGAACGTCTCCTATCCTGTCCTGCGCAATGTAGCCGTCATCGGGCTGACATGATATGCCGTGCAAAAAAAAAAAAAAAAAAGAGCCTGTCATTCATTAAACGGCCAGCTGCTGTAACCGGCCACTGGTCAGTGAAAAAAAATGGAGACAGAGAACAAGGTCAGATGTGCTGGCGTTTAGAAAGGGCTTGTAAAATTGAAAAAATCCAGACGACTGAATGAAATGATTTTTTTTCAAGACTTAAACGAAACCAGGAAATATAATATCTACAAGACTGGAAATGAACGCCAGAGATTGAACGGAAATATTCGAAAGAAAATAAACACTTTTATTAAACGAAGTGTCTATTTTGTGTTCTATGGTTATAGCCAAGGAACCATTCGAATTTGATCCGGTAATATCTAAAATCCAGCCCACCTGTGGTTTTAATTTTTTCTGTCTTTTAAAACTTAATTCGATCGTGAAATTCTTTTGTGTCTACATTATTTAACTTTGATCAAAGACAACAACAGCAACAAGAAAATTAACAATTATATCGACCATTTACAAATTATTAATGTTCCTGAGAATTTATCCATCTGCATGTGTGCTAAAACTGAATGGAACCAGGGACGGGGGGTGGGGGGGGGGGGAGGGGGGATGAGGGGAAGGAGAGATATAATCCCTGGCATATGTTCATATTAAAAATTTGATATTAATATATTATATATTAATGTAAAAGGATCAGTGGACTATTCTCATTTTACCTCTCCTGCCCCATTTCTTGCATCTGAGGAGCTCTTTACTCTTTACTTCCGTCTTTCTTTCTCTCCATCCCTCTCGTTTTCTTTCTTTCCCTCTCTCTTCCTCTTTCTTTCTCTCGCTTTTTGATTCTCTCTCTCTCTCTCTCTCTTTTCCCCAGCGGTGTTTCTATCTCGATTTATCATCCCCTTTCGTCTGAGACGCCTGTCATTCCGTCCGATTGTCTGTCTAAGAATAGCTATTTTATTGGATTTAGATCTCTGGAACAGCACGAAAAATAGATTTGGAACCACGATTTTGGATCTGTGGATGTCCGACAGGAGTGATTTCTGATTTTATTTTTGATCCCAAATGAATTTCAAAATGGACACGCGTCAGACGCAGAGACAGAGGGACAGAGAGAGAGAGAGAGAGAGAGAGAGAGAGAGAGAGAGAGAAAGAGAGGGAGGGATGGGCAGATGGACAGACAGACATATAACAGAAGGATGGATAGACTGACGAAAGGACTGTCCGACAGACAATCACACACAAAGAATGAAGAAAAAATGGAGACAGAAAAATAGAGAGGGAGAGGAGTAGAAAAGAGATGGAGTGGGCTTCAATGGGAAAGACACAGAGAGAAGGCATTGAAAGAGAGAGTGAACGAGGAGGACGGCTATGAGGGCGTGGCTCAGGAGAGAGAGAGAGAGAGAGAGAGTAAGAAATAGAGAAAGAGAGAAAAACAGGGAGAAGAAAAGTGGGTTGCTAATCTATAATTAATTATTGTCAAAGGAGACGGAAACAATCAAGTTTAAAAAGAAAGAGAGAGAAACTTGACTGGCTTTGGATAACTGACACAGACAAACGTATTGTCGCGTTACAGTGGAAAACGACAGATTAGGAGTGAAATGTAAAATAGTTTTCGTTGGTCTGATTCATGGTAAGAGAAAACTGTAGATTAGATCTTCTGTGATTTGTTATCGGTGACACGTTGGACGTATATTCATTTGTAGTTTAGTTCTTTTTGCAGAACAATGAAGAACTAGGCGGCGCCTGGCTAGCCTTATAAATGTGGCACATGGCATAACATGAAAACAGTGGAAAATAATATATAAAAATAATAAATAGATAAATAAATAAATAAAATAATTAAATAAATAAATAATCGCCATATTACCATGGTTATGCATTTCCGACTCTCACATTTAATCACACGGTTAAGAATGGCTAAAATAGATTCTAAATTAATAACGATTTTGGTGTTTTACTTCAAAGAGCAGTTTTGAGCACAGAGATTTAAATATTCAGTGATTGTATAGCACAGATATTTCATGCAGATTTATAGTCAGTTCTAGTGGAGCACAAACTTTAAATGCAGATCAACATTCGGTTATTGTAGAGTACTGACATTTACCGCAGGTCAATATTCGGTTATTATAGAGTACAGACTTAAAATGCAGATCAATATTTAGTTATTGCAGAGCACAAACTTTTAATACAGATTACTATTCAATTATTGTAGGGCACAGACTTTCAGTGCAAAATTTAGTGATCTATTCTGTCAGTAAGGAATAAAAATAATGTCTTGAGACTTTCAGTGCACAATTTAGTGATCTATTCTGTCTGTAAGGAATAAAAGTAATGTCTTGAGACAATACTATGACTTTGATGTAAAAGGTACTCTGGTCTTAAGGGTTGAAACAAAATTATAATAGTCTTTTTTAAAACCGACCAAGCTGTATGCTTTTTGTCCAGTGCACGTAAGTGTGAAAGTATTTGGCGAGTATACTGCCCGTTCTCAATTGTGAATGGAATTTCTCTTTGAGGATTAATGAAGTTTATGTCATCTTATCGTATCTTATCTAATGTTATATACATGGAGTATATCTTTTTCAACATTTTGTGTTTTGAGAACAGTCATCCAATTTCGCTTTTATCCGGAAATACTGAGATGTTCACTTAACTGTATAATTATCCAAAAAATGCTCATGCCGTTCAGTTTCACGCCATGTCAAAGCTTAGTTTTGTCTTGTCAATTCACGATGTAGAAATTAGTTTCGGCGACAGTTTGTTTTATTTATTTGTAGTTTTATGTTTAATCTGTTAAGGTTTTCTCTTGTTGTTTTTGCTTTTGATTTTTCCATCTTTTATATATTTTAAATGTCTTTCTTTTCTTTTTTTATCGCCAAATATATGCACTAAAAACTAATGAGAACTAAAAATGAATAAACAGATAGATGATAATAAAGTCATTAAAAATACAAATTAGTGAAGATTCTTTGTAGACTAAGAAACGTTATGCTAATTCGATATTTCCGGTCTTTTCTTGAAGAACATCGAAGATTTAATGGGTAGTGTGGTTGTATAACGTCGCTCCACCATACTGATCTTGTCGTTGGTCATTCACCAATGAACCAAACCTTGTCTTGTCCAGCCTGGGTACAGCATTTAGATGACAAGGATCTAATTTGATCCCAGACTGACCGCAGTGGGACGGCCAGAGACATTTCAATGTCTTATCCCCCGAATGTCCGAGGCTGCCTAAGGTGACCAGTGGGCGTGATTAAGTTGTTGATCCCGCCAGAACCGACAGAATGGCACAAAAATGACCTTTCCGTGTTTCATGAATCTGGAAATGAGGGCAGCCATTCTATTCCGTAGTGGATATCTAAATGTTGTTGGGAAAAGGCTTGTGTATAATTATTTGAATACTGTATGCGAAGGACAGCACCTTCCCAATCCATATTAACACTTTGATTTTCTGAGACCACTAATGCTAAATCTGGCCACACAACATGAAGGGAAGGTCGGTCCTCATCAGAAAAATCAGCCCTTTGATTTTTAGAAAAAAAAAAAATTAGTTGTTTCATATATGCATAGAATAGTTTCCTAGTTTCGTTTAAGCAAAATAATGCATATTACTGCACCCATGAGACAAACTTAACATACGAAATAGCCTATACCAGTTAAAGGGTTAATATAAAGATGGGTATTCTGCATTGCTAAGCTAATGTCTTCAGTTGGAGAAGAGATTTGGAAAGTGAACTCAGTTTTGGGAAAGGTAAAAGGCATTCAGTAGGGCGAAAGGGGAAGGGGAGGGGGTTGTCTTTCTTTTAAATTATGTCTATAGCCTGTTAATCGTAAGAAAGTAAAGTAGGATTATTAAGGTTTTAATAAGCCTGCGAACGTGTAACTAACCTGCTATTCTGGCTCTCACAAAATAGGAATTTGGGGCTTTTAAAAAAAATCTGTGCTTCAAAGTGAAATAAATGGTCTAATGGCATATACATCAATACTTCTTTTGTTTTAATTCAAAAATTTTTAACTACGATACACTGTTAATATGTAGGCTATACTGTTAAAAGAAGTAAACGAGGAGCAGGAGAGGAAGGAGAACAAGAAGAAGAGCACCAACAACTACAACAACTACTTCTTAAGGTTGCTTCAATGGAAACATTTTGTTTCTTAGGTGTGCGAAAACTAGTTCATTCAGTATAATGATTCTCTCCTTCTTTTTCTCTAAAATGATAGACTGCTTGGCCTACTTCCACACTATGTCCCGAAGATTTATTACACGTCCTCAAATTTCCCGTTACTTGTTCTTTTTGTCCAATTATGAGACCAAAACATTGTGCGTTCAAAATATATTCGCTGTTACACGTGAAGGCTTGACATCTTAAGAAGCGAGGAAACAGTTCTGTTGTTGTTCTTGTTTAAGAAGAAAAAAAATGCAGGCAGTTTCTAAACTCGTCTATTTGCCGGCTGGATTTGAACCTGCAAAATACGTTTTTTAGCCGAGAAGCAGACACCTTCCCACTCGCCCACTGTATCCCTGCATGCGGCTGGGAGGGGGGGAGGGGGTGAAGGATGGCCGGGGGGGGGGGGGCGAAAAGAAAGAGACTGGGTGTTTATTGGTGACACAATAATTGGTGGAGAGACTAGTCCAATGCTGTCCTAACAATAAGATGACTGTTGCCACATAGTTGATTGGGTATCTATTATGTGGAGAAAGAGGTTAGGAATGTATTACTACCAGGTTTGGCATAGTGGTAAAGTTAAGGTTAGGAGGGGAGGAGACTGACTTCATGTTGATAGGAGACAGACAGGACAGCACTTTTCTGTCCATGTTAATGTGAATAAATAGGATTGCTCCGATAAAGAACCAAAAGGGTTCGAAAATGTGGTCAGTGCCCTTAGCTTGTTAAGTTTTCAAAATTTCGTTTAGTGTGTCAATTTGAGTGCTGGTTGATATCCGTCTTAAATGTTAAGACACCTCTAGAAAAAAAAAAATAATGTGAAGATGCAAAGACGGACAGGTTCATATTCATCATTTGGAAAAAGAAATTAGGAAAGTGTTGACACCATGAATATCATGTTTATGAAAGGAAAAACTTGGGGTAGGGGAAAGGGGGAGAGAAAAAAGAGGTTGGTAGATTAGTAACAGTATGTCCTTTTCAGAAGAGCTTCTTCACCCTGCAAGGCCAAAAAGACAACACATTGACAATTGCGACCAAGTGGTCAAAACAAATTCATTGCAATCAGTCTTCTCTTTTCGACCAATCAAACTGGGCCATGCATCCTTTGATTTGATTCGGGATATTGGATTAGATCTTGTAGATTTTAGATCTAGATTTTAGACTCCAGAAGGGAATATTTCTTCACTATATCACAGGGCTTTGGAAAGATTATGATTAGGGTTAAATCTAGGGTTGGGGGT
Organism: Peronia peronii; assembly: GCA_039654565.1. Taxonomy (NCBI): domain Eukaryota; kingdom Metazoa; phylum Mollusca; class Gastropoda; order Systellommatophora; family Onchidiidae; genus Peronia; species Peronia peronii. Next base: position 10,434 of record JBCEWB010502227.1, on the reverse strand, counting down.
CAGGCTTTGGGTTGGATAAGCGGTAGGATGAGATATAAGGTTTATTTAAACATCATGGAACATTAAGTTGAATATTAAAACCACCTGATAGCAATAGACCACTGGGTTTATTTTGACCACCTGGTAGCAGTAGTCTCGTCCAAAAACAAAACAAAACAAAACAAAAACTGATAGGGTTGGAATTGAGGAGAGGATTTAGTTGAAGAATATAATTATATCGCAAGGAGTTCAAAAAGGATCAATATGACGTGCATAATTCTGCACAACTTACAAAAGCGCCTCAAGTATAGTTTTGTACCGTTTGACATCTTCTTTGCTGTCGTAAATATAATTCCAATTTAAAGATATCGGGTCCCAGACATGTCTCTGCTTTTCGAAATGTTGATCGGATTTTGTAATTTGACTAACAAAAAGCCTACTTACGTCTCTGGCATGGATAAATAAATTCAATTCTCTTCAGACACAAGTTACGAATATTCTAAGCTCTGAAATTAATCTTTGAAAGGTGGATTAAACTTGGAATACATCAATTATGACGTCTTTGCCCCGTCGTCTAATAGGAAAATGCGATTTTTCTAGAAGTTTTATTCCTGAACGTCTGTTGTTTAGGGAAAATGCTAATAGGAATATCAACTGCATCGAAAAATCTTTATAACAAATCGCAAAAATGGCCACGACACAAATTATGGCTAGTCCTCCTACTAATCTTTTTACAGACTTAGAAAATTTCTGTCAATTTCTACGATCTTGAAGTAGATTTTTTTAAAAAGTATTTATTTGCTTTCCAATCGAAACTCCAGAAATATAGAATATAGTATCAATTATATAGGCATTTTATTGCATACATCTTATTGAGTTCGCAAATGTTTTGGTCCTTATTCGACTAGATTAGATGTCGAGCTTCCCTATCCAAGTATTCAAGGGACTGTTGAGTGATTCTAAAAAAAAGAGATTCAAGTGTTATCCATCTCACCGAGTAGAATTCGAATCAACGGCATTGTTACCGATAGCTGTCGTCTAATCTTTCAGCCATATCGCTCCTTTGTACACATCCTATTTCCCAGAGAATCCTGAATATCTTTGCGAGAGATAATCAGCCTGCTCTTAATGTGCTAAAACAGTTGGGATTCCTGTCGTCGTCTTCTCCTCTTCTCAGTTCTGAACTCTGCCAAGAAACATCAGGGCGCGTCCTGACCATCGAGTTTTCCATACATTATGCGCTTTGTTCTGACGATTGAACGTGGCAAACAAACAAGCAGTACATCGTCACCTCTTTATCAAAACAATTTAAACACGATCTAATGAACCATGTCATTCAGCCAGACAAATTACTTCCTTTTTCGAAGACATCTAAGAAAGAATTGTAAAGAAAGAAGAAACGTTCAAGTTTTTCTAGGCAGGCTTGATTTTGGGGTTTACCGTCTCCTAAGTGGATTGCCAACGAAGGTTTATTGTCTCTTCTGTCAGAAGTATCTACAGCACTCGTGGTGTGTCCAAGTGGTCACCCGTTCAAGCTCTGACTATGCTCGACTTTACTAAGATAAAATAATATGAGTTAGATGTATTTTTTCTTCAAAAGGAAGTACCTTTTACAGTTGATGAGGTATTCTTTTTACCATACAGGCAACATAATATACTCACACATACACACTCACACACACACACACACACACGCACGCAGACACACACACGCACGCACGCACGCACGCACAACGCAGATACAGACTTTAGTGTCTTGCATAGCATCAGACCAAATCAGACTGAGGAAAGGGTGCCACGACTTGTTGATGTTAGGACTTAATTTCTGTGACGCCAACACTTCGCTCTTAGTTAAACATAGCGAACGCGCACTTCTTCTGGCAGCGTAACAGGTGATAGCCCAGCTATCAAATTATACAACAATTTTACAGCAGACTGAGATAAACAGATGCTGCCATTAAACAGATACTCATGTGGTTTTCCACTGCTTCTCACCGTGTGCATTTTTTCCGTTACGTTTTAATGTGTGTGGTGCATCGCGTTACTTTTTTGACGTGTGTGTTGCACCGTTACGATCTAAACTCTGTCATATTCAATAAAATTGGTTTCTAACTCAGTGGTGCACTGTAACTCGCTAACAAGGCTGACATCGATGGACTTATGATCCAGCTTTGTTTCTAACGTGCCGACGCAACTCCCCCCCCCCCCCCATCTTTTTGTCTTCCTAAGGTGATCAGAATGTTTGCATTATTTTGAAATTCCGGCTGGCAGTCAGTAAATCAACTGTTTTCAGAGATCAGCACGTGATGTCAAGTGTGTCCTATGATAAAATCACTTATTCCACCGATGTTATGTTGAAAATAGTTATAGCCAATTCACCACAATATCCAGGTTCTCTAAAAATAACTTTGCAGATGGAAAGGGCCATAATTTTATTTGGAAGCCATTACTTAAATTGTCGCCGCTGTCCAATAGATTACATTTATTTGTCTAGTCTCCTTCAATTAAAGCCAGGGAAGTTGTAATTAGCAACCTCTACTTGAAATGAGACTCGTTCCCTTAAAGCACTGGAAGGTAATAATTAAATCTAAATGTTTGTTTAGCCGCAGCGTAGACTGCAGACTCCTAGCAAATCATCCACATATAGCAGCCGAATTGTTTGGTATTTCTAATTAATTTTAATTCTCTTCAGATCGCGGTGTTTTGTTTATTTCAATTTATTTTGTTCTTGTCCTGTATTTTGTTTTGCTTTATTTATTTGTTAAAATGCACTCTTCCAATTGTTTATTGTATACTGTCTTGTGGCCAGATGAATCCACAAGCTTTAGAGGCGCCTGTCAGAAATTGTAGGGAACATTGCACATTTATTAGTCACAGAAAATAAAGAGTAAGCACTGCTAGTTTCAAACGGGCAAAGAATCTACATTGTTCGCAAACCACAATGTGATTATGGCTAATAAATTTTAGATTAGCAAAGAGAAAGAGAAAACGAATACGCAGGATGAAAGGCGAAGAGAGAGGGAGAGAGAGGGAGAGAGAGAGAAAGAAAATGAAACAAGAAAACAAACAAATAAACAAAAAACCAAGGTCTCAAAGAGCATTAATTGCCTGAATACTCACCCTCACTATTCCTTCTTGTTTTGGAGCAAGCCCTAGTAACATAACAGATTGAAAAACACACACACACACACACACACACACACATTTTGACAACCACAGTTTAGTTACTTTTTTTTTTTTTTTACATAGGATGTTTTAGTGATGTTTTAATGCAGTGATTGTATGTGCCTGAAAATTCCTTGTTGCAATACCGACATAAGATTCTGTAAAATTTTGTCCTTAAAGGGCAAAAATCCGTCCAATACGATTTTGCCCATAGCAGCAAAAACCGGTTTTACAAGATCTTATATCTAGAATCTTCAATGGTCATGTTGTCTTTTTCCTTTAGACCTTTTCAGGCAATACAACTAGTGCTTATGCAGATTTGTTCTGCCAGTCATTTGTTCCACAACATTGACCATTTTTTAAGTGACTTATAAAAGCTACTGAGTTGACCCAGAAAACGGACAGATCAGCATAAACATTCGCCTGTTATACATTGCACATAAAGAAAATTAAATTCCAAATGGCATACGACAAAATTGCAAGATAGTAGCTTTATTTCCCTATTTCAGCTATAATTGTCATTAAATTTCTAATACATGGGTGAGCTTCATTATAGAAACATTGGCGTTCAATTTTTATTTCTACGGATACAATTACGGCTTTAATACGCTTTTCAACCTATTGCGAGTGATTATCTTGTCCACTGATACATTTAGGATCCAGGCGTCTGAAGCCATTTGAATGTTTGAAGAGACAAAAAGGATGATTTCAATCTAATTATCCTTCCCTCAGTGTAGCAATCTCCTTGTGATCAAGTGCTAATGATCAACACTGAGTTCGTTTAACATTGTGAGTTGTTATGTGATACACACATCCTGCTCCTTTGTTTACTTGTCGATGGAACTCACTGCCTTTTCAACAATTCATATATGGATGACTCATTACTGTGCTCACTAATTAATGAGTGTACCTTAAAAGAGAATAGACTGGTTAACTGTCGACGCATCTCGATGGAGAAAACGTATTGTTCACAATGTGAGTTCAGCCATCATCACCGACGCCGAGTTTCCCACCAGCTGGATTTCTTACGAGACCATTCTGAATATGCAAGAAAACTCTACATAGCCCGTAGGAAGGAGACGTTTTTTTTTTGAAAGGGAGGGGGGGGAGGGGGAGGAGAGAGAAGGGGACAAGAACAATCGCTCTGATTTCAAGAATAAGCCATAATCTATACAGCTCTTATGAAATAGGCAATTCCTAGAGGAGTAGATCAATTCTGTTATAAAAAATAACATTTAAAAAATGTACTTGGCGGCGGTGCGTTTTTTTTTTTTTTTAATTTCATTTTTCAGGCACAGTCTAACATTCATCTTGACTGTTTCACGTCTCCGCGTTCCTTGATCTAGGAGTCACTTTATCTCTGGTCGCTCTGTATCCAGACTTCGCACAGAATAGACGATGCTGGTAAAGCCCTGAAGTAATATATATTTGACACCAGGATATATTGTTTTTCCTTGATGGCGCCATGCAGCGGTCATCGTGTTGGTGTGTCTTTAAATAAAAGCGAGTGACTTTTTCTTGGAGCGTTGCAAAAATCTCATCCGGTCTGGTTCTCATCTTCAGTTTTATCCCTAGACGTGTCAAGGGACCGATCTTATAACAATCTGCCACTATATACTTCGACTTTATAAAGCCCAGCTGTCTGAAGGGCCGCTAGTACTGTTTTTGGAAAAATTGCAAGCAACTCGTGACAGTCACATATTCACGAAAAATAAACTAACACGGTGTTCAGGATGAAATAAATAGAAATTCTGTCAAATTGTAATATTTTCAGTAATGATAATGGTAGAAATATAATAATAAGAAAAATAATAATGACACTATTAAAAAAAAAAAGAAAAGAAAACAAACAAACAAACAAACAAACAAAAAACCAAAAACAACAACAACAACAACGACAACAACAACAAAAAAGCGTCATGGGAGTTGAAACAACCAAGCTTTCAAGAATGGTCTTTTATATTAAAATTTGAGTTACCTTGCAATAAATTAACGTAAAGGAATGGGCGCGTTTGTTAATAATTATATTGTCCTGAAGGGATCAAGGTATCTTTGATGTGGTTTTTGTTTTTCTTTACTACTACACATAAACAGGTTAATGTTTCCTTTCGAATTTGGCATGTTCATTTTGAGAAAAATGGCTGACTGGCTCGAGCAGTCGCCATGGCCTCTCAGACTTTGGCTAATTCTGAAATGACTATACTTGGAAGTTATGTCCTCTGCTAAATTACGATAAAAAGAATTTCTACTTAACGGGCTTGTTGTTGGGCATATTATTTAAAGAATTATATATTTTCAGCTCTTCTTACCTATGCAAAGACGTATATATTCTTTTGAAACTTTTTGAATATGCCATGTAGTAAACTTTCACATTTCATCCCTTTTTCATAACCCAAAAAAAAATCTCCAAAACGCACGAACATTGCGGGCTGCACATACGTAGGTCTTTTTTTTTGTCTTATTAAAATGATGTATATAAAGTTTGGTTAGAATCCCTCCCCCCACCCCCCCCCCCTCCCCGGTCTTAAACTTAAATTGTCATTTCTTGAATATGAATAAACTGAAATCTTAATACTCGTGCAATTTCTTTTCACCTTTTAGAGTTAAGTCCAGATCCCTCTCTCTGTCTCTCTCTCACTCTCTCTCCCTATCTCTCTCTCTCTCTCTTTTTCCCCACCTCTGCGGATAGCATATCCAGTTTTCCCCCAGTCAGCTTGTACGGTCCGCTCGGGGTTTGGCCCCCTCTGAGTCTCACTGGCCCCACTTTTCGGTGCTTTTTTTGTCGTTCCTAACTTTTAAAGGCTCTTGTTGCTTTTATGTCTTTCATACTTCTTTCATAACTTTTTTTTTTCACTTTATAAGATCAGACTAACTCATTTCGTGGGTGGGAATCGAATTATGTTCTGCTATTGATGGTGGGCGTTTGGCCCCGTTCCATCGGGAATTGCATTTCTCTCGGCATGGCTAAGGATCAGACAGGGATACTCGGAATGGAGTGACACTCACATCGTTCTCATCGTCTTATGCAACATGTTATAGCCAGGCTATGATCTTTTATATGGCTCCCATATTCAACATTGAGACAAACATACAGCCTTACATATGCTATAGCAGAGTAGGATCTTTTATATGACTCATTATGTCTAATATCGAGACAAACACCTATCCGTCTTTTAGCGAGACTATGATCTTTTATACAGTACACAGATTCACAAGCTCGAGACAAACGCACAGTTTTGCATATTATGTTATTTCCAGATTGTGGTCTTTTATATAAAGGTACACAGATTCTATATCGAGAAAAACATTTAGACTGGTTTATAGCTAATCTATGATGTTTTAAATGATTCACAGATTCAACACAGACACAAACACACACTGTTTAATATGTTATAAGCAGGCATATTTGACATAGATAGAAACACATACTGTTTAATATGTTATAGACAGACATATTTAACAGAGAGACAAACATATACTGTCTAATATGTTATAGGCAGACATATTTAACATAGAGACAAAAAATACTGTTTAATATGTTATAGGCAGACTATGATCTCATTTACGGGACACACATTTAACAAAAAGACATACAGAGCAGACAGAATAAAAGAACAACAGCAAGAACAACAAGACGCTCACACTACACACAGATTGAAGAAATTTATAGAGAACTTATTTAACGTTTAGAATTTATTGTTGTTATTCTCAATATCTCTAATGTTTATTTCGAAAAGTCGAATGGTTCGCTTTTGTGATTGTTTATTTGTTTGTATTTTTGTTTTATATTCAAACTATTTATCTTCTTTGTCAAAGCAGTGCAATAGACTCCATTGCTATTCAAATAATGTTATAGCGGAGTCCAGTAGTGTTTCATGTATCTGCTGGGGAGAGTATTGAGCTTTAATGACATGTTTATCGCTTATGTTTATCGTCATGAATATTACATATGAAATAGTAATGTATGCCATTATATAACATGGTGCTTCAACGATGAGAGCCATATTTGAAGTAGTAGTATTCGTAACTGTATAGGCCTACATGCCATTAGAAACTTCAAATAGGTTAATACTCTTACAAATGAGCATTCAAGTGCAAGAATCTGCATTGTGTCGATTGATTTATTCTAGTAGAACTAGCAACATAACACTTTATTCCGCAAAAATCGTTCTATATTATTTTCACGGTAGACTTGCCACAATGTACAAAGATTGTCTGTGTATCAGTCACAAATTCTGCATCATTAAAACTGTGCATCACTACTTGAAAAGTACACTTAGAGAACCTCTTTGATCTGACATATCAAGGACTAGTTGAGTTTTGCTGCTTTTTGTGAAAAAAAAATAGACAAAGGGTTAAATCGGTAAAGAAAGAGAAAGAGAGGACGGCGAAAGCGAATTGGAACGAGGGTTAATTTTTCTTTGGGGAAAGTTTAAAGGCTTAAAATGCACACACAAACCAGATAGATTTATAGAGAACTGGTTAAACTTGGATGAGTTGTTGTTCGAATGGTTTGTTCTTTTATTTCAATCAAAGTTTGTTGTTGAGGTTGTTTGATCAGTTTTTAGAATGATTTGATAGTAATTTATTCCGTGGACAGAATGTCGGGCTATGATGATAAAACTTGTACTGATTTATCATAATGGATATCACTTGGCTTTTATAAAATGAATGAAATAACATGAATGTGCGCCATTATATAATATGCCGTTAGAAATTTCCAATGAAATAAACAAGAATCTCAACAAATCTGTATTTTAAAAAATCTTCATTTTGTCTGTAGCTTTCTGATTCTTGAGCTCTAAACTCCGAACTATAATCACTGAAGAAATGCAGGGAAAAGATCCGCATGAGTGTGTGTGTTGAGGGGGGGGGGGGGGCAGGAAAAAAGGGAAAACGGGAGAGGGGGCAGGGGGTTATTTAATGCAAATTTTCATTCAGAATAGTTCTGGAGTATCTGCCCGTATTGAATCTTGAATTCATTCGGTCGGCCATCTTCGTTCCCAGTTCCCCTTTGATATTTGAATCATCTTGAGACTTTATTTATTTATTTATTAATCTGAAGAACGCCGATATCAGAGCTCCTCGTTCTAGTCTGGACCATACCAATTTTGATATGAAATATATTTCCCCAATAGCAGCAGAAGGCTGTGATCTTTGAAATTGAGATTGTATGTTCGAAAAGTGCAACTCCATTTCGAATAGACAGAGATTGAACAGCAGTGTAGATCAAAGCTAAGGTTCTTCTCCTCCTACCTCTCCTTTTTTGTTTGTCTGTTTTTGTTTGTTTTTTTACTGGTTTGTTTGCTTGTTTTTGGTTGTTGTAATTGTTCTTACATCAATATTTCTGTTTGATAGCTATCTCTATGGCAAAGCACGACCCCCCGTCTATCAGCATTTCGTATAATATTATACCTCAGACACTGGGCTTTAAGGAGCTTTAGTTATCGCAGATTGAAGTCATTGTTTATATCTCTGTTCGGGTGTCTCGGCCCATCTGAATTCTGTGGGGGAAAAACCAATGGAGAATTCCATGATATGAAGTCATTTAATGGTACTGTGTATTTTATGAAAGGACTGACGGGATCAGCGGTCTTGGCCACGGTTTCCAGAAACTTTCCACCCTGACCTGGCAGTCTGTCAACAAACAAGAAGAGAAGAAATAATAATATGTACAGGGGTCGGTCCATTTTTATATTATCTATGTAGTCTTTCAATAATTCTAAGAATGTAGGATTATCCCGGCACCCTGATTTGGTGAGAGGAATTGTTGTGGATAGGAACTCTATTTTGGAAATTTTGCACGGACAGTGGCGTTTCCGTCTCCATCCGAGCTTTAACTGCCATAGTTTTTTTAACGTATTTAAATTACATACGGGATCTCCGAAATGCATGTGTCCTTATCCGAGAAGACTAGACGTCTGGTTTTCTTACCCAAAAGGGCAGGGGGACCATTGGGTCTCTTAAAAACTAAATAAATAAATAAATAAATAATAAATAAACAAATAAATAAATAAATAAAAAAGCAGGTTCTAATCCTCTAATTTTTCCCACCTCCCGACAGGATTCGATTTTTGAACCCGTCACATAAGTTATTCGTCGAGCAGCATGAGGTTTAACTTGGCGACCACGGCGATCCCCGGTGGATATCATGTTGTAGGTCCCGAAGCTCTTAAAGGCGTTCCGATATTTCTCGATCAATCACCTATCACTTGGCTTTCACCGATATCAAACGGACACCAGTGAAGATCAGATTATCAACCTCCTTAACCCTCTCTTCCGTTACTCTTTGACTGGAATTCAGGAATGAAATTACCATCTGTAATTAATCTGATTAGGTTTCAGGGAGATTCGTGGTTGGAAAGGAACAAGAGAGTCAAGTCTTGAGGTTAAAACTAGTTTCAACGTTTTGTGAATGTACAATATCTAGCATGCATAGTTCTCATCTTCAGATGTTGGGAAATGATCACGAACTCCAACATCGCGGCCACAGTAACTTTCATCCCAGCCCAGGCATTAAAATGTTCAGACTGCCTTTCTGCAACAGACCAAGATCAGCGATTTCAATTCCAAAACAATCATTTGAGAATTCCAAAGGGTTAGTCTCAGTTGTAATGTAGTTTGTATATGTACACCTTCTACTTTAAAAAATGGCAATTCATTCCTGGTTATAGTAAAATATGAGTGAGGTTTTTACATATTGTAAAGGTTTTTTGAAAAGAACTCCAATGCATAGTAAGAGGGTCGTGTCTTTAACATCAGGGATTAACGTAAATGGAGAACTGCGCACGGATCATATCAGCAGAGCAGTTGAAATAAAACATAATATATGCAATCATGAAAATCGAAAGAGAGAAAATCTGAGATTGGAAAATGATGGTAACAAGCAAACATAAATGTAGATGTGGAGGGAAGACGCGAGATTTTATGCCCGTGTTTATGAATCAGTCCTATTCGATCTGGATCCATAAGAACCTGCAGGATACCAAAGAGAAATGCTGTGGTAAGACATGAAATTACAGCAATCTATCTTTTATTGCTCCGTTTTGCGTTATTAATGGTCGTTGGCTTCTGACTCCACAGACTTCTCGGCTTGGCGTTATGAAACACGATAAAAAGGAAATGTAGCCAATGCCTCTGACTGGCCATATCTTTGACTATCAAACTTATGTTTATCAAGAAAATAGCGAAAATCATTTTCTTTCTTTCTGTCTAGATAGATAGATAGATAGATAGATAGATAGATAGATAGATAGATAGATAGGTAGATAGGTAGATAGATAGATAGAT
>JBCEWB010502226.1:15546-37377 GCA_039654565.1 Peronia peronii | reverse complement strand
TTGAACTTTTTTGATGTATTTGATTAGTTGCCGGTGGACAGTCGTCTAAAGTTTAAGACATTTTTCGTAAAATGAATCTTTAAGAGACGGTGCAGGTCCTGAGAATGATTTTTTAAAATCAAATTCATATTCAGCAGGCTCAAATTAGAGGACAAGTGTGGGGAAACATTTGTTTTGTATCCCATTTTGAGATTATTTGTTTTTTTTAACATCAGGGGGCCTTGTCATCACAGTCAAGGCTGAAAATTCTTAAGAGCCCTTTCTGAAAGTTTTGAGCACGATTTGGATTCAAATGACCCTTCCTGGAGCTTGCCTATTGTGTGTTTTTGTTTTGCTTTGAATATAGTTTGTAAATCAGTTCAATTTTAATGTGATTTCTGCTGTACTAATGTGATGCTTCATTTCATCAACTAATCCATTAATTTTTCCCACTACAAAAAATTATGCAGTTCTGTTACATAATCATTCTTGAATACATGTTTGTTATAATGACACTTATGGCTCACAGTCATCATGCATTAATTTAGCTCTACTTATTTGCTGGTACAGTAAAAATGAAGTGTAATCTTAAATGTGAGTTTATTTATTATGCGATTTTGGTACTTTGTCCCTTAAGTCAATCAGATTACTTTTCTCACCTTAAATTCTAGCAGTGTTGGTATCTGAACATTTTGTATTGTTTTCATGATATTATCTAAGCTGTGCTCGTAGTTTACAAGATGGAAATAAAGTTGTAAACTTAAAATGTGATTTTGCCACTTGTGATATTCCTCTGTTTTGTCCTTTCTAATGACCATAACTCGGAATCTAGAGATATCTCCTAAATTCAAATTGCAAAACGTACGTGAAAAACAACAAAATTCTCAAAATGTGAAATTCTGACATGAGCCTTATTTTTTGCATGCCATATCATAATTATGTTGTAGGTGAAAAAACTTTCAGGTGCATGTGAATGAGCAAAACCCACAAATTACTAACATTGAAGTGAACACTTCAAATACTCAGTGAGCAACAATGGGAGTGTGGGCAAATGGCCTCAAACGTAGCATAGAAAACAAATTGCAAAATGGTCTCAAATTTAATTACAGACCAAAACGCAAAAATTTAAACAATAAAACCAGCAAATCATAGCCTGCTATCTCATCATTCTTATTGATGATACTAAATTCAGTAATGATGCTTCCAACAAATATTTAGGTGTTCTCTCCGTTTTTTTAATTTTATACTATAAATCAGATGTCATGTGAAAATCTATACATGCTGGCTCTATACATGCACAAGCTGAGTAGCAGACTTCCTAAATTTTGATACCGTTCAAGTTGAGAAATCAAGAAATTTTCACTGCAGCACATAATTAAGAACTTGATTGTTTGATTCCCCATTGTTGTGAAGATCAAGTCAATGAATATTTCTATGTTTACTAAGGAGTGAAAGGATTGATGATGAGTCAGTCATGAGCATTAAGATTCAACATAAGTAAGAAGAAAAAAGAAGAACTGAAATAATCATCTTTTACAGTTTATTTTCCACAAGTTTAATTTGAAAGATCATATTTAATATATGTATTAAAAATTGTAAATACAAGATGTTAGGTATAGCAAAATACATGTATCTTTGATTATGGCATAACAGATTCCTGATTAACTCTAGTAAGGTGACATTTTCACCCGCTTGGTTTTGATTTATTTTATTAAATAAAAAGGAAAGATATCATAGTATGTATTATACATCATAAAAGATGAAATATTGGAAGTTTTTTTATTCAGAAATTTGAAAGAGCATTTAGTACTGATGGCTCCAAGTTGAAGATCCAAACAAAGGCAAAACAAAATTGCTCATTAAATTTTATTAGAAACTATGACTTCTTTCACTGAATGAACAGATTTTAATGCAAATCACTAAAGTAGCATTTTGTTTCAATATCTCAAAAGGATAGTTAATGAACCTGAGAACAACAATGCTCAACATATGATATTTTATGTTTTTTTTATCTTTCAACCTCCTGCAGGTAGTTACCTCAGTTATGACATTGAGAGAGGATCAATAAATCTTCATAAATAGATATAACATATTCAGACAAGTAATCGTATTCCCAAAATTGTTTTCATGTCAATTATAAAGTCATGAGCTAAAACATATAAGCAAAACACTGAAGTTTCTCCCATATTTACTGTTTCATTCAATCTTAATCACAACAGCATGAAGATGCGCTGAAATTTTATCACAGTTCAAGCATATATTTCAGATCACTAATTCCTTGAGTATTTATAATAAAAATTTATGCACCTTTGATGATGACAGCAAATAAGCTCCCTGCAGATATCACTTTGATTATGAAAACAACAGTCATAATGATGAAAATATATATCTGAAGACAATGACCCCTCTTTCTTATACCAACTTGTGTAAAATGAAATACTGAAAACACAGCAAGAAAATAAAAATCCCAACCAAGAAAACTAACAAAATCAAAACTTAAAAAAAAAAAATTTAAAAATGCAGTATTCATATCACAACTGAAATTGATGAAAAAATTGCACTCAACATCAAATTATCCATGAAAAAATACACCAATATTCACAAATTGCAACAAAAGACACAAAAAGAAGTAATAATCAACTGTTTATCAAATAACTCAGTAGTTTAGATTATTCATCATTATTTAATAATAAACAATACGTTGCAAATTTATTGAAACAAATAAAATTGTAATTAACTTGAAGTACAACAATCACAGAGGACTGCTGAGGAGGTTCCTTGTGGATTTCCATGAAAACAAAATACAATGTATATGCATTGAATATGATTAAGATAGAGCCCACAAAGAATCATCCACATGTTAAAAATAAAAGGAACAAAAAAAGTTATGACACACTTGCAAAGTAAAATGCTATGGTCTCGAACAAAAAAAAATTTGTCTTTTGGCATCTATTCTTTCTCTAGAAAGCCTAAACATATTGACTGAAAAATTCTTGGGGAGAGGCGGAAAAAATGTTCATTCACTTGAGAATGTTTTGAGGATTACCATCATGCTTGTCAAACAAAAGGTTTTGTTTGTTTTTCTTAAGCCTTTCAATCCTTAGAAAGTAGGATTATCTCGGCTTTAAGAGGCTGCCTGTTTTCTGGTAAGAATTTTTGTAGGTAGAAATTTGGAACTTGGAAATTTTGCCTGGACAGTGGCACTCCACCTACTCTTCATCGATTGTGAACTGCCAAGAGTTCTCTAACACGCATAACATATGCAGGGGACCTCCGAAATATATCTGCCCTTATCTGAGAAGGCTAGATGTCAAGCTTCCCTACTAGAGGAAGCCAGGGGACTGTTGAGGCACTGAAAAAATGAATGTTTTCAATCTTCGTGTCCTCCCATTTAATTCCCCAGTGGGACGACCTGCAAGTCAGTCTCGGCCAAACCTCGTCAATTCACCAACATGAGTTGTTTTTGCCATGATGCAGACGCTAAACTACATAGACACAGCAACTCCTGTTAAATAAAAAGGAGTCACAGCATTTTTTCTCACTTTATAATATGTCTTCACAACATCTCTTATTGATGAATTGGTGTAAGACTCGGCCATATATCAATGGAAAGAGTCGTATGTGACAGAACCTTCCTTACACTGAACTATCTCATATCTTCAAGTCTCTGACAAAGGGAGATTATTTGGCTTTCTGAGAAAATAACTCTTAATGATGAAAAAATGATGTAGCCTAACAGTGCAACACTAAATGAAATGGGTACATTAATTAATGTCTGGTGACAAAATAGTATAAAGCATTTAGACAGAAATTTTTATTCTATGACTCAATTTTCCTCACTAGCCTGTGACTTTTGACCAAAGATTTTTGCTGAAATTTATTAGCTTTCAACTGAATATGATATGATAGATCATAAATTGTCAAATTAATGTCAATTGTCATTAATTGTCAAGTGGACACACTGAGTCAGCGGTCCTCATCACCTGCAACGGACGAACATCAACTGTCAAAGGGATCAAATAAGGAACAAAAAAACTTTGCCAAAAAAAGTTTAGATTTTGTTTTGCCAATGCTTAGTTTAAGTATCACAACTAGCTTATGGTGTAGTGGAACACTAGTGGTTAAAAATTGTATCACCAGTATGACCATTGTTTGAGAATGTTATCTCTTTTTAATTGTCAGTGTCTCACTAACTCAGGTGATATGCAAGTCTGAGACAAAATGACATGAAGAACATCTTGACTATGATTTTCACTTTTCTCTTGGAACAAGCTAACTACATGTAATTCCCTCATAGATGGAAGCAATGGTGACTTTTTCTTTGGAAATGACACACTGAATATTAATCAAATATTTCAGTATTTCAATACAATCATATTTATGGAGCATTTTTTTTTTTAAACCTTTCAGTCCTGAGATAGTAGGATTATCTTGGCTTTAAGTAGCTGCCTGATTTTGGTGATAATTTTTGTGGGAAGAAATTTGGAATTTGGAAATTTTGCCTGAACAGCAGCACGCAGCCTACTCTTTCATCGATTTTGAACTGCCAGGGGTTCTTTAACATGCCTAATGTACACACAGGACCTCCGAAATATATTCACCCTTGAGAAGGCTAGACATCAGGCTTCCCCACTCAGAGGAAGCCAGAAGGCCACTGAGTCACTGAAAAAATGCCCCGATGCAGGACTCGCGAGTCGATCGCGGCCTCACCGCCGTGAGTTGTTTTCTCCATGAGCAGACTGCGCCCCCTAATATTGAAGTACAAAAGATCAAACAGATATGCAATACAGAAATGAAAATTGATATTTTTCGCCCAGAAGGACAATTCTGCAATGATGATCTGAAATTCAATGCACTCATAGAATCTAGAGCTACTAAAATTTAGCTTGTCTCAGAGTCAAATGGATTCTCAACTAAAGGATTCGTTACCCCATCAGCAAAGGCCATGAAGTTATCCTCAGATTTTAATTTGCATTTCAATGCAACAGAATGTCTATCAATTTTTATACACCATCAAGTATCTACATAGACGTGTTCCTCAAGAATTACACTGGAAGAGAATCAAAAGACATCTGTCAGATGCACTAAAAAACAGAGTTCAGGCTGTTGAAACATTCTCAAACTAAATATTCATTTAGTAAAAATGGATATATGTCTATAAAATGCATTTCTCATAAATGATATCTGATTGTCTCTAAAGCTATCTCTTCATATGATGCACATACACATATAATATTCCAATAAGGTAAACTGGTAGTTTTACAAAGTGTTTGCTATAAGGGAGTATAAAAAAGGCATTCACTGTGTACTTGAGTTTAAAAATGATCATTTATATCAATACTACAAATAAGGACTTTAGCAAATTGAACAATATGAGCAAAATTTGTGCCTTACATGTGGCAATAGTTGGCTTGCAAAATTTTAAGCATAAAATATGGGCATATAAGTTACATAGATATTGCAGAGGATGTTTGAAGAACTGAATGCAGCCCTCTCTTCCTCTCTAACACATGTAATGAGCACAGGCACAAGAGCTGAAGTTTATCATTTCCTGGCTTTATTCACTTGTCCAGATCCAAACTATCTGTGTCAATGTCGACATCATCCACATCGCTGAGCTCAAGGTCGCTGAGATCAAATTCAACTTTTCCTGAAATTAATTTTGCATTATTCATAGAATTAAAGCAAAAGTTTGCAGATAATAAGTATACAAATGATGAAATCAGGAAGGAGAGGATTGAGGATAGAGGTAATGACTGATTGCAATGATTTCTGAATTGCTAATACCCACACCTAGTTTTCTTTTAGAAATGTGGAAAACCAGCAACACCTTTTGATTTCCCTTCACCTCTTTCAAAATATGGTATGGTTTTATATGGCTTGGTATAACATAGCATCAACTAACTCCTATGTCAAGAGAAAAAAGTTTGTTTATTTGATCTAAATTTACTCAAGACATTAATCACATAAACTAAACTATATTACAAAAAACTATATATATATTTTTACCACAGAATCTATTATAGTAGTTGTAACAACATGATCATGTAATAAATAAATATTAGTGATACTGTTACCTTTCTTCACTCTGTCGTTTTTGTAAATAGAGGACTTTATTTCTGATCGTCGGGGGGATTTTGAGCCATCCTTCAGTCTGTATGTAAGTGCGTCAATCTCTTCATCTATATCAACATCATCACCCAGGTTGCTAAGATCTGACAAATCGGATAGGCTGCTCAAGTCATCTACATCCACATCATTGTCAACAGCATCGTCATCATAAAGGAGCAGATTTCTTCGCATGTAAGTGGGACGAGCTGTATATTCAGAAAGCATTTAATACAGATGATTCCTTGAAATTCCTTGCATATTCAGAAAGCATTTAATACAACTGATCCCTTGTAATTCCTTGCATGTCCCCTATGGCAACATCTGACGTTTCATGACATTCCTCTCAAACACTTAATTGGACAATTGAAGAACAAAATTCTTTCAAACTATTCTGATGAATAATAGAAAGGAATAAAAAAAAAAAATAGAAACAGTTTCTTAAAAGTGAGCAAAAATATTTTTATTGTCACAAAAACGACTTCTAAAGACATGTGTGATGATATATCTTCCTTCATATGTGATGTGGTTATACTAAACAAAAAGTTCACCTAGCTGCACTTTTCTTTTTCTCTCTCTTGTTTTTATTTTCTAATTCTTAATTTTGTAAATGTTAACTTTCTCATTATTGTTTTCTTATCTCTACTTCAAAAGTACATTTTTAATACAACTAATAGTTCGAGCATGTAATTGGAAAAAAAACGAAACAAAAAACTAGCATCTAGCTAAAAAAAAAATAGTCTGCAAACATCACAAATGGTCTTGCAGCTATAGATTTCAGATTGAAGAAGACTGTTACAGTTGAGATAAATGTAGAGTATGGATCAATAAAGTAATTATGGTTTGTAACCTACAGGTATTTATACTCCAACAACTCCTTGAAGACTCAAAGACTGCACAAAAAAACAGACAGATCAACTGGTTATTATTATTATTGATCATGAAGGAAAGCATTATCTCAGAAATCAAGGGATACTCACCCGAAAGCAGTGGGGAATAAAGAGTGGATGATTGTGTATAAGGTCCTTCCACCTTCTTCTCCAAACCATCTAATTTGCTGTTCAAGGAATTTATGCTCATCCTACATAGAAGAAAAGAAAAAAATTGAACGAGTATGAAATTTAGCGAACAAACTTAGAGCATTTTTCATCAATGAATGTTCACAACGAAACAAGAATAGTTCGTAAACTCTAACATTAACTTTAAAAAATCACTGCTGCTTCCCATACCTCAGCTCCTGTAGATCTAAGGTTTTCACATATTCTGGACCTTTGTAGGTTGGAGTGTATAAAGGCTGCCTTGGCAAGGTAACATGGTGGCTCTGAAAGAAGTGACATTACTGATAAATTAAACAATTTGAATTAAGAACTATATCTCATTAATGGAACAATGACTTGAACTAAAGACCAATTTAAAAAGTTTGATTTTCCAATTTCAACTTAAAGAGACATCTAAGGATGTCAAGAGTTAGAATTTCAGAATGAAGCCTGTGTATGTTTCATATTATTTGCTAGATCTGCTGCAATGCACATGTTCAATTTCTGCTACTGCTTTTATAAACACATTTGGAATCCAGATCAACTCATATAATAATATGTTTTTCCTTCCATGGAAAAGTAATGGTATATCTGGCCAAGATAACACTGAACAGGCACAGGAAAAAAAATTAATGAACAATGATTAACTTACCCTACTCAATCTGTCAGAATCAAGTCTCTCTGTTGGTTGTGAAGCTATTTGAGATTCCATTCTATCTATAAAGATGAAAACAATGTAAACAATATATATATATATATTTATAAATCAAGAGAGAAAGTAATTACTTATAACCTGTTTATAAAAGAGGGCCATTTTGTGTTATTTTACTTGTTTCCTTGTTGTCTTCACTATTAACCACTTCAGTGCTAACAACAGTGTCAGATATGTCCAATAAATGGTCTCACATATGCAGGAAAACATATGTGGTAGGCCCATGTTCAGCCCATCACCAACCACTCCCTGTTCTCCTTTGTTCTGACCACTCACTTATGGTTCACATCAAAACGAAGAATCTTTTGACAGATGCTGAAAGGTGGGGACTGGCTGATGACCTAATAATAAGTCAGACTTATGATCTCCTTATTTAGGTAACAATTCATCACACTGTGTAACAATCGACCCTTCTAACTGCCTGTGAGAACGTAGAGGATGGGTTCTGGTTGGCTTGCGCACAAAGGATGGGATTGAGTGCAATTTGGGATTAGCAGTGATGCGATTAATAAAAACAGCAAAGGTGAATCCATCATATTTTATTGGTTTTTTTTTTTGTCATCTGTTCTGTGGCACTCTCATCCAGTTCTATATTCCTTGACACTTATAGATGGGGTCTCAGCGAGACAAGTCATAAGTTTTAAAGCTCATATTGATTTTGGATCTGATTTTGATTATAAAACTTTTTTGTTATCAAGTATTCCTCCATTTTCATTAATCAAGATGAATTTTTTTCCAAATTATTAGAGAAATACAATACTCTCCTTTGTTTTTAAAAAGTTTGTGCTATGTTGCCAGTTTATCAATTAAAAAATATAGCTGAATTTTTAGTATTATTTTAAAGAAATGACAATTGAATTCTGAATAATAAAAAGAAGAAAATAACTTTCTAGCACATGTTTAAACTGATTGTAGCTCACTGCATCGATCAAACTGGTCAAACTTCTTAGAGTCTTGTAGAATGGTTATTATTACATTGACAGAAAGCTTGTTTTTGGATGACATTGACAGTGAGAGGACAGGAAAGCCCTCTGACAAAAAAAAAATAAAAAAATAAAGCAATAAAACTTTTCATTTATGCTTACCTATTCTTTTATTCATAAGGCTTAATTCGTAGCGCACTTGCTCCAAGTTTTCAGTCAAGTTCTCTTTCCTAGTGAAAATCAAACCATCTAATATTTATCAATGGCAATGCATGTATACATATAAATTGTTGATGAAAACACATAAACTGGAGTAAATCATAAAAAGTTCAATCAAATTGTTTTGTTCAGAAATGTATCAAGCTGAGATTTCACTTCTAGTTATGTCAAATGTAGACGCTGAAACTCAGTTTTGTACAAGCCTCAGCATCTTATAATGAGCCCATATACCATGGATTTAGATGGTGTATTTAAAGAGATGTCTTTTAGTATCCTGTGCTGAGATTCCTTTTCAATGACAAAACCAGTGGCTCATTAAAAAGAGTATCAATGGTGGGTTCAGCGTTATTAAGAATAAGACTTTCAAATTAAAAAAAAACATTCTACCATTTTATAGTAGAATGTTTCCAGCAGCTATTCACTGAGAAACAGAGCTTGCTTGATTTGATAGAGAACTCAACTCCACAGCACAGTGAACCATATAGGATGTAATATAAGACTGAGAGGCATGATAGCTCCAAGAACAAAACTGGACAACAGCAGTTATTCCAGCACACTGCATACAAAGCTACTCACACTGCCCAGAATTCAGTATCAAGTCGTGGTGAGAGAGATGACCTTTTGCTGGCATCTCGTGAGTTATTTTGTAACACGGTCTTCACCTTTTCTATTTCTTTCATCACCTCTCTTTTCACACTAGCAATCTGTCGCTCTGTGTTTGTCTTAGCAAGCTGACTAGTCATCCTGTCTGTTAAAGACTCTACTTCTCCTAGAGAAACATTACAATGATTCAACAAGCAAATCTGTTTACAACAAACAAATCTGTTAAAGCATGATAAACCAGAGATAAGTAATCTAATATATAACTGATGTGACAAATACTATGCAGTACAAAAGAACAAAAGAATGCAGATGAACAGCATTGGCTTCACCTACTCAAGAAACAATTAGCAGAAAAATCACTGCATCAATCGATTCATTCAAACTATGTTTCAATGAACCTACTATACTTAAATCCTCTGAAAATTACATTTACATCATTCTGTTCAGACCAAAATTCATATTTTATTAGCATTATACTCAAAAGGAACCTTTGCTATTGAAAACCCCAAATAAGACATACTATGAAACAGAGGATCTGATTTGTCAACAATAGAATTTACAACTATTTGGATCTATGGTCCTTTCACTGCAAAATAATGGCATTGACTGATTCAACTGTTGTTTACAGTAAATTAGCCTTATATTTTCTCATATTGACAAAGCTAAAAAAAAAATTGTCGAGGTTTACCTTTCAAATGGGAAATTTGCTCTTTGTAAAAGTCTCTCTCACTATCCAGTGACCTCACCAGTTTCTGCAATCTTTCAATGGTCTGTATAACAAAGAAAAAATATCTGTTTATATGAAATAACAAAAAATCACCAACAGATAAACATACAAATAAAATTTTGAAAAATGCAAAAATAAAATAAAGAGAGAAACAAACTATATGACCCATTAAATTAACTGCTGTGATCATACAGGTCAATTTTTTTGAGATCTTAACAACTTACAACATTTTTATCTGTGTGGCATCATTTCAATTCAGGTTTAGTTCTCAGTCAGAAAATATAGCTTGATCAAGTCAGCTAAACAATTTTCATGAAATTCATGTTTATTTACTCCAGTTTTAACTGTTTCATTTGAATGTATACATAATAACATGCTCCAAAGATGTATTCTTTCATTATTTGTTTTTCATTTGAATATAAAAAAACATGACATACTTGATACTGTGAATCAATCTGCTCCTGCATGTGCATAACTTGAATCCCACTGGCAGTGCTCATGTTGATGAGTGGTGTTTCTGGTAAGGAGGCTGAAGAGTAATGGAAGTGTTGAGGCTTATAGAATGGGGTACTTATGTTTGCTGATCGGGGTGAAAAGCAACTCTCAGTCTTGTAATGACTTGAATATGCTTGCCCAGGTTCTGAACTGCCTGTGGGTGTTGAGGCTTTACCAGAAAGCTTTTCCTACAAGAAAGAGGAATAAAAAAATCACTAGATTACAGATTGCAGTGCTCTCCGTCTAAGAACCCGGTCTCTTAGGCGGACGTTCTTAGGTGATTTGAAAAGTTATGCAACATTCTGACCATATACTGTTTTCACTACTATGATTAATTGATCGTTATCGTTAGCTAAAGATTTCACCTATGCAAATAATAACAGCTTTCTCTCCTCTGTGTGTGTTGTAATTAGAATTAGATCTAACAATTCCTGGCCTTTCTTAGTGTATAATTTCACCTATAATGCCCAGTATTCAAATGTTTCCACGTAACAATATCATTGTTGAATGAAAGCATATGATATTGCTATGTTGCCCTACAAATAATCGCATGGGTGTTAAAGTGTGGAAAGTTACCAAGGCCGACTGAAGATGGAAAACAACTGACCAGTGAGGAGGCTAAACTTATTCCTCCTTTCACACAAGCCAATACTAGGTGCTGTCCCACATGTTGTCAAGTAAAGAAATGCTTACAAGCTTGTCCATGCCTGATTATGCAGTCACACATCAATCATCATTTCCATTACTTTATTTACCTGTTCCCCACACTCCCATCTCCATTTTACTTCACATCTAACACTGTGCATTTCTCTCAAGTGAACAGTCTGATGTGAAATTATATCATAAATACTCACATGTCTTGGTCCAACACTGGGCGCTTTGGCAGATTTTTTGTTTGGGAGTGGTTTCTTAGAGGGGTAAATTATAGAAAAAAAAATCCATTTCACAGCGGAGGCAGGTTCTTAGGCAAAACTGGGCTCTTAGGTGGTCGGTTCTTAGGCTACTGTATATTTACTCAGTTAAATGAACATAATTCTTTTTGGCTTTTGTGCCCTTAAAAAAAATGAAATTGATTCACTCATGCAGGCCATGAACAATGAAATGCAGTAACAATGTATGGCTCAAAAAATGTTAAACTACTTCTCTTCTAAACTGAACAAAAATGTAAACAGTGGCATGATATTGGGAAAGGAAAAAACAAGTTTAGACACAAGAAGATATGCAAGGCGGGAAGTTACCTTAGCCTTGGCAAGATTGTCCTCTGTTTCTTTAACGATGGAATAAAACTTATTCTCCCAATCCATCTGCACATTACCTTCAGTGGAAAAGCATTTTGGCTCCTACCTTGAAGATATAGAAAGGCAAAATTAGAATGTTCATTTATAGTTACATACAGGCATTACACAAAGACAATCTCTGTCTAGCAACAGATAATATATTAAGGATATGTGGGAAGGGGAAGGAGAAAGAGGAAGGATGAGTTTTATGGCTACTGATTATGCTTATTAAATTAAATCAAAGTAAGCAAAATATGAAGTAGCCTACTTGTGCAAGTGTTTTTGAATATCTATAAATGTCAATTATATTGTGAATTATGTCAGATACTGCTATGTTGACCCACACTTGACAAACTTTTCTTGAAATTTTATTCTATTACAGTGGTTGTGTGGAAGTGTTGTTGGTACATGAGTGTAACAAAGTAGACAATTCAAGGAATCAATTAACATACCAAATATAAAGATGAAAAAATTTCACTTCAGACAGTGTGAGTAGCGTGAGCGGGACGAATGTCAATTCACACCACACTACCAAGAACATGAACAGACTGTGTTTTATAGATCAAGAGTCTAGATGTAGTTAAAATTACCACAGTGGAATTTAAAAAAAATAAGAATTAGATTTGGATTCTGTTTTTTCGACCATAGTTTTAACCGACGTCACGTTGGAGTGGGATGTTGGTTAGATCAAGACTATAAAAAATCTAGAGTCTAGATCTAAAATCTAGATCTAGTCTAGATGAATATCTTTGAATACTCACCCTGACCAAGCCTTATGCGACAGAAGCTCTTAATTCTGTCTTACCCAGGAGATGCACATTAAATCTCAAATTTTGCAAACAAAATCGTCCAATAGCAGGTTGCAGCCTGTTCAAGAGTAACTGACAAAAAAACGTGTTTATGTGAGTTATTGCCCCTGTTGTTACTTGTATCTATCTACTTTTACCACAGAAGATTGACGAAGGGAGTTAATTCTCTCTATTAGCGAAGCTCTTGTGGTCTAGGAAGTGAAAATACTTTACTTTCGCTTTTGTCCTTGGCTAAAGCATCTGACAATCGTTTACATAATAACAAAATGTCAACTCGTATTGGAGCTTTCAGAAGAGTGCTAAGAAATTTGAAAAACTCATTATTTCTTGTAAAACAGAAGGATCGGCTGGTCGGAACAGACCAGTTTGGCAACAGATATTTTGAAAGAGAGGGAGGTTTGTGATACTAGAGACTATACATGTATACGATAGCTAATTGCGAAATCGAAGATGATGCTCTTTTTACTCTTATTGAAGCCATGTCTAGATTTAGATCTAGATCTCGGTGCATGAATACGAGCTTTTGATAGATCAGTTTGGTTTGAATTTAGTTTGATAAGGCAAGGGAGGTAAAGATTTACCTATGCTTGTGCTGGAAACGTTCAACCAAGTAGAGTTGGATCTATATTAAACTGGATCAACAGATGACACAAACTTTTGCATATGCATATAGATCTAGATCTAGATTATTAACTATTATAGACCTAACTGAATCATATTTATGTAGATCTAGATCTATATCTAAACATATTTATAATGTTTTATTTATTTAATATTATTATTTATAATGGATAAGATTTACATAAAATGGGAGAGTCAAATGTTGATAATTACTCACCCCTTTCAGTTCCATTTGATTTGGGATATATGCACATGTATTTATATTAACTCTAGAACTGCGACCCAGCCTAAGGGCTACAACACCCTGCAGCAGGCCTTGCCAGCTTGTCAGTCTGGATCATCAGCAGCAGTATTTAGCCTGAGGGGTTTACTTTGACAATAGAAACTCCACTGTTAGCTTTGGAGTGACACAATGCAAGCCTACACATCAACCACCTTACTGATCAAGGCCTTCATCTAATTCCTCCCCTAACTCCACCCTTTCTTCTCATATATGATATGAAAGGAGCTGATGATATGAGTAGGGGTTGTATTCACAGAGACATGTGAATTTCATATCACCCCTCGTCACACAGGCGATTTTCATTACAGATTTGTTCATAATCTAATGTAACTGCTTGGACCAAACCACTTCACCTAGGGATGTATTTACGTTGATCTTATAGAATCTTAGCTCAAACTGCAAGCTATCATCCCTCTGACCACATGGACTTACAGTATTCTTATAAGATCAAACCAGCTAACGTTGACGTGGCAGCAATGACTACAAAATTATATATATATAATATATATTTGTGGCCTAATGATGGCATAGAGTGAGAGCACAAGAGAGCTATCTGATATATAAACTAATAGATACATAGGCTACTTTAGCTTTCATTCATAGCAATTATAGCTCACTTGTACTTTCAATAGCTTGATCGCTGGTCAATGCGAAACTTGTTGAGTGGGTCAAGTGGTCAGGGGAGTCAGCATTATTCAATATGGTATGAACAAAGAGACAACATGTATTTGATATTCTCCTGCAGCATCATCGTTTCTTTTGATTGTTGTTTCAGATCACTTGATAGAATTTAAGTGGACCATGTGGCTTTTGATTTCTCTTCTTCCATCTTTCCATTACCTATTGCAGGGATTCAGCTTTATCTATGGGTTTTCTCACTTTCTTATTCTAAGAAAAAAAAGATCGTTGACTATTGAAAGATCTTGTATTTAGATGCAGCTAGCTATACCTATCATGTGACATTTTGACAAGACTGGGTCCGATAAAACCTAATTTTTGTCGGCAAGCCGAGGAATATTACAGCGATGTGACAGGCATAGCATGGAGAGGCCAGATTGTGTAAATACGTGATTCACACTATGAAAAGCGTTTCACCTGTTGTATCTACGCACTGGGAATTTTTACAAGAATTTCAGAGGCCTACTTGCTTGGAAAATTCTAGATGCAATTAAGTGTCTTTGGGTGGAGTAAAGAGCTGGTTTAGGAGGGGGGGGAGGGGAGCATGATTACAAGAGCCAGGGAATAGGTTTGAAGGCATTTTTTAATTCTCTATATGTTAGCCTGTTTAGATGAAACATTATAGCTGTGAACATTAATAATAGTTTCAGTACATTTTGATGATATTGGGTTGGATGTTGCATATTTCTTGATGTTTCCTTATCACTTCTCTCAGATTTCAGTACCAGTATTTTTTTGCAAGGATTTGATGTTTTGTGTTATTGCATGGATTTGTATTAATTTGTTTGGTTACGCAATTATTTAATATTTAATTCTCTGATTTCAGACAAGAAGCATGACCTTCGAGCATCACGATATATTGAAGAAAGAAAGGATCTGGATAAGTTTGATGCACCTGAAATTCCTGTAGAGTGGAACGGTAGGTGTTATCGCACCCATTTCTAATAAAAATACTGCATGGACAGCCTTCTGTAGGCCTACTTCAAAAACTGAATGTTCCTGCAGCTAGGCAAGAGTAAATAAAAATGCTATATATCTAATCTGCAATGTACTTGTCAGATGAAATCTGTTCAAGAAGAATATTTAGTGTTTGTGATCAGAATGCAGAGAATGATTCAATAATCACTGAATACCACATATAAATTCACTAGAATTTGCCGTTTGAAATTGGCTAATTGACTTAACAACAGTCACAGTGCTAAAGAAACCAATAATTTTTTTATCTTACACTGGAACGAAACGCAGATGGTGTTACACTGAAATTGCGAACTTTTAAAGGGATGGCATTGTAATCTCATATATTATAAGTTATTTATAACATTGAGTTACCCATATTTATAACATTAATTTAGTAATTTTAGCAACTGTTTCACCCATCAGTTGTGATAAAAACCATACAAAAGTCAAAATTGACCATTTGAAGTTATAGCTGATAAAATGCTAATTTGTCTTTCCCATTACATTCTGTACATGCAAGCATCAGATCTTAAGTTGTCTTTCTTTTTGTCTACTTTTGTCCCAGCATGGCTGCGTGGTCGCAGAAAAGAACCTCCAACTCCAGAGGTAAACTGTCCATATTTTCCAGTTCAGTTAAGGTGTCATTATAAAGTGATTACATATTATTATTATCAATGGCTTGAGAAGATGAACCATTACTGACAAAAGAAAACCTAAAATACATGTGTCTGTGCAGTTCCCTAAAAAAGGTGTCCAAAAATACTCTTGAAAATTTAAACTCCTATACCTTTTGTCCTGTCAAACTAAAAAACCTTTGCACCCCTATATTGTAAAGGTTTGATATGATAAATTCATCACCAAAATCCCAGCAGGCTCTGAAATATACCAGTTTCATGTTGTCAAAAATATTGCTGCTGTTTTCACACTTTTTGCCATTTGCCAATAGAAGGACAAATATCTAATAAACAAATGTCACAAATGAAATGAAACTGTCTCTCATAAGACATTTTAATAGACTGTCAAAAGCATTTTCGTTTTTGTGTCTTTGCTGTCATTTAGTGAATTGTGTTCATCTTAAAAACAAGTCACAGAAGGCACTGTACATATGTAATAGTCGGTACACACTTGAGCAGTTTTCGGCAAATATGATGCATACGCAACACACAGTGTATGAAATGCACAGTTGTGGACATGCTTTCTGAGTTGTTTTATTCTTTGCTGCATAGGTGGCACTGGCCGAATGTGTCCCGAACATGAGGGAAAAGCAGGAATGACATACGCTCATTGCTTAGGTTTGTACTCAAGTATGTACCGTTGCTCAGATAACTGACCACTTGCTGAAAATGGAATGGGAAAGAAAAAATTCTTTATCACTCATCGAGCATGAAAAATTCACGGTTTGAAAAAATTCACGGATTTATAGAATCCCAGGCATGGGTTTTACAACAACAAGAATCGAAAATATACATGGTGGACTTTGATTGTCAAGGCTCAAGACAGCTCAACTGATAAGGTTGAAAAGAAGATAGAAAGCCCTCTTGGTAGTTTTAGGAGAGAGAAAGCAAAAGGAGCAAAAACACTTGCTGGAAAGAGTCACAGCTGCTTGTGGTTTTGGTTGCTGCTGCAGCTCTTCTTTTTCTTTTTTTTCTCTTTCTTCTATCAACAAGATTTTCATGCTTCTAATTTTCTCTGTCTACATATATATTAACTTTCTCCCTTTGTCTGTCTCTGCCTGTCTAGCTGTCTGACTGTCTGTCTGTTGCAGAGTTACAGCCAAACGATCTTTAACTGGTATGGCGCTTCGAAACTTTGTGATTTTCTTCTGAATTTTGGGACCAATTATATTTATTAACTGTTCAAAATCATTTGAAGATATTCTGGTTAAATTATGTAAAAGGGAATGATCGATAGCTCTTAGCACTGCCTAACTTTCATGGTTAACGAACAGTTGTCAAATCCACATTCTTTGGTATCTCTTCTCCTTGTATATTAAGGAACACAAAATGGAAAAAGCTCTCTGTGGCTGTTGCTACATGATGTTTACAGTGACTGGAGTACAGATTGCACATTCAAAGCATTCGGTAGACAAAAGATATACAGCAAACAACACTCAAGAGGTGGACGGTACAATGCACATTCCTTCGCTCCTTGCATCGTATGCATTTTGGCATGTTCCCTCTGTATGGAGTGAATAAATGTGCGCTGCAAACAATGCTCAAATGTGGACCCACCATAATATCTTTGAAATCAAATGGATCTTAATCAGATCCAATTTGTTTGATAGATGTATGTGTATATAGTAAGTGAACAGTTACATAGAGACTTGATTAAACCAGGAAAGTCCAGTTTCATTTTGGTAGAATTCAGACATTGCTATCTTGAATTGAAATATGATTAGCAACAACAACATCCAAATACCTTGCCTTCAACTTCAGTAGATTAGAAGAGTGATCATAGCTCTCCATGTTTTGTTCTCATACATATATATTCTGGTGCTCCTATGAAAAATCAAAAGATATGGCACATTGTTCAAGATGGGGCTGTGGAAAACAGTTGCTTTATTTTTCCTTGGCATATTATTCACCATGATAAAAATTAGACATAGAAAAAATTGTTAGTAAGGGAATATGCTCTTTGAATTTCTTTCTTTCTTTTTTTTTTTTGTTGTTTTTTTTTTGTTAAATTTTAAGAGAGTATATATTATGTAAAATGCTTAGCTTGTTTTTTATATTTTATATTTGTTTGTCATGTACAAATATATGCAGATATATTTCACAGTTTTGAAATCTACATTGTTTTAGAATTCACCGGCCCTTTTTTTTATTTTCAGGAAATTGAACGCAATCAAATAAACATGATGAAGACAAAGTTGAGGGCTGCAGAGTTGGATAAAAAGTTTTCTGCAAAAGAAGTAAGGACACGTTAACCAGTGCAATATAGGGACTGCAGACAGATGCGCAGAACTAGAATAGTAGTTAGTAGACACAAAGAAAGACATGGTTGGAAATATGACTCAGTAGCCCAAAACGAACTTTGTTCAAACCCAAGCTTTGGCACACAACCATGGAGATAGGATGTGCTGAGTTTCTTTGTGCGGTATCCATTCAAAGTTGTATGGTTATGAGACAATAACAGTAGTGAGAGTGAATGAAAGTCATGTAGTCATGAATGACAACAGAAGCAAAATTCATTGATATGCAAAACACCCATTATTAATTTCAAAGTGAATCATTAGACTGTATTAGACTCTTATACATGTATTTATCTTTCAAAGTAATCTGTTTTTTTACATTGAAACCTATGCTCCACAATGATAAAATACCTGGAAACTCAATTTTTTTAAGATATACTTGTATATATGAAGATGGACACAGTGATATGTTGGTATTTGAATTTCGTAAAGAAACTCAGTTCTATGTCACAATATCACGCAGGGGTGCATTATTTATCTGTTAGGACATTTGTGTAATTTTTAGTGATTTCATCTGGTCAGTTTGAAGTTATTATCACATAGACATGTTAACAAAGGCTTGATGTATTTATTTCAACAGCCAGCACCCTCTTTAGAGGAACCAACTCAAAAGATAACAGAGGATATTAAATCAAATCCAAAAAATAGTAAGTAGGCCTAGTTTTGCTATGAGCTTCTGTACATGTACTTTGTTTCTATATAGCAAACACAAGTATGCTGAATCGCTATGTCTGTAAAAGATCCTAGTATGCAGATGAAGAGAACTGACACAAAAATTATTATTCAAAGAATCAAACAAGTAAATTTTTACTCTACATTCCTTTATTCTGCTGGTCAAAGCAGACTACATGTACTGTATTTCTTGATATAGTTCACTGTTCACTGATTCATTTTTGTTCTTGTCACATCTTTGAGAATGAGAGTGTGACAGAAGGTTGTGATCCTTTGCCATTGTTTACATCCTCCTCACACTTGTTAAATTGATATTCGCCTTTTACTCTTATACAGGAGGTCTTTAATGTATCCTATGTTTATCTTTTGTCAAATTGTGAGCCTATACGAATCAAGATGCAAAGAAAACAAATTTATAATCTCTTTCTAGTGTTGATATTAACTAAGAACACTGAATTATTTTAGTTTAATTTTCTTTTCTTTATTTATTCCACATCCACAGCTCCTTTCCCTGTTTATGAAGGGTTTGAAATTGCACCAGGCCAGAAAGCGGCAAAAAAATGACAAAGATGACAGTGAAAGAATGTAAGGGTTGAACCAATGTTCTGTGGCACTAAATGCTGACATGCAATTGACAGTGTTGTTTATTGATTGTTTCAGTATTTAGAGTAAGAAATGTGTTAATAAAACCGAAACAGATATAAATATTTGCCTTTACCTGCAGCCAAGAAAAGTACGGTATATGCATTTAAAAACATCCTTGGACTGATATCGATAATAAAACAGCTGCTGATAAAAGAAAGCATGTTATCACATCGTGAAATGATATCTTAAGGTGAGATTTATGGAAACATGCATTTTATTTATTTTATTATTTTACTAATAGAAACCATGACATGGTATCTTAGTACATGCATTTTGTTTTATTGTCCTTATCAAACAAATAACATAGTTACAACCCCCCACCCCCATACCTATGAGCATTGTGGAGGCCTACCATAATATAATAGATTGACCCACAGATTCTCCTTTCCAAAGAGCTTCCTTATTATTTAATGTTTGTACTGAGTCTCAAGCTTCACCGTTAAGTTCTCAAATTAATTCCAGTCCCTCCCTCAAACCATTTTGCTTGATTGATCTGAATTTGAGATCTAATATGGGTTCTTTACTGCATATTTAAATTTTGTGAGATGCACACAAGCTTGTCGCCTGAGCCGGCTCTCATCTTATTTGTTTGAGCAAGCGATGCTCATTGAAATTACATGTATTTAAAGTGCAAATGGAGAGTAAGTCTTATGTTTCAGTAATACACAAACAAATATATGCAATTGTAACATCAAACTCGCATAGATGTTGAAGCATGGGTCCTCGATTTTTAGTTTAAGGTGGGTGGTGTTGTAGTGAGAGAACATGGAAGACATTATAATGGAAGAAATATATGACATGGGCTCTGATAACCATAGGGAAATTTGTTTGCAGACCTACCTTTGTTTATATCATTGTGAAATATTGTCGTTACAAAGTAGACAGTGGATGTTGTATTGAGGTATGAAAAGTGGTTCACTTCTCACACTATCCCGTTATTTCATTTACGATCACATGTATTCGATTATCATGCTTTAAAAAACTGAATGAGAATCATATTGAGAGAGAGTGAAAATAAACTTACATTGTTTCAGATTTATAACAAAATATGTTGTTTTGTTGTTACATGTATATTTTTCTGTCCCATGAAAAGGAACTGTTAGGTAAATGCTAGTTCATGATTTGAATCTCTAATCATATTTTCTTTAAAATATATCATTGAAGGATAAAATAATACAGTATAGTCTACTTAAATTCAACTCAATGTAAATTCTTGCTTCAAGTTAACCTCTGTTGGCCACATTTATTTTTTTTTGTTATTCATTTATCTTTGTTATGATAAATGTCAACCTTATTTGAAGGCAAAATTTTCTTTTTTGGTTCTTGAGAGGTTGACTTTGACCAGACTTGACTGTGGGATGTCTTATTTGTCATGGAGTCAATGATGCTACATTTTGAACCAAACTTTTATTATCACCATGACTGTATCATTTAACATAATAACAAAAATCCTATTCACAGAGACAGTTACAAAGGATTTCTTAGTGAAGAAAGGAAGAGATATTTTTACTGTGAGTGCCTTTACACAAACATCCTGACATCAGTGTTGAGATATACTACATCAATCAAACTACATACAAAACAAAAGACTAAACTTTTTACTCCATACACATGTATCACACCATCTTTGTGTTAACAGAATTTTTTTTTTTTTCTGTTATTTATTGTTTCAAATGTTTAAATTGTCAACATAAATGAGCAACAAAAAAAAAAAGTTTTTGGTACATGTGCCTTATTATATACAATTTGTTTTGGACTAAACACAGTCTGATGTCATAAAACACAGGTCAAGTCACGATGAAAGTTATTATAATGGAAATGATGTTGGTGATAAAGCTTGAGGAATGGAAATATACACAATGCTAAATGGATGATATTTAAGGTGTTGGTTTTTTTTTGGTACTGTAATATACAGGCTATCTTTAAGACATACATGGATTTCAAAATGTGCAGGGACACATCAATAAGCTCTTCCATTCAAAGTTATTAATAGATCCATTCATACCAAGAAAACAAAAATTATACATCATGAAAATGTGTGCACAAATTAGACACATTCTGAAAGCATTTCATCCAGCTTTTTTTTCCTCTCATCCCACGGCCCGGGGCATCTCA
>JBCEWB010502226.1:0-15446 GCA_039654565.1 Peronia peronii | reverse complement strand
GTGCACAAATTAGACACATTCTGAAAGCATTTCATCCAGCTTTTTTTTCCTCTCATCCCACGGCCCGGGGCATCTCATCAGAAAAATATATTCAAGTAAGTCATTTGCTATTATTTTTTTAAAACATTACATCATGCAATTAAATGTTTAACTGAGTAATGATCAGATACAGGACACCCAAAGTGGAATACATTTCTCAATAAACTATTTTACAATTACAGGTAATCAGCTGATTTTTACTCTCACATTGAAATATCTTGTCTCTAATTTTGACTGAGACAACTTGATTTGAGGAAAAAAAACATGATAACAAGCTTTCATAGTTCCCTTGAGGATATATACATGTAATAAATTTTATGGCAAAATCAGACAAAATAAGTGATTTATTTGAATTCAAGGATTCTAACCCTGACATTTCTTATTTGTTCCTTCATTTCAAATACCAAATTACCAGACCAATAGATAATAAATTAAACTGCTTTTCCATGCAGAAAATGTGATATCCACTAACTCATCCTGTAAATTAATGAGTCATCCAGCACATCTTCCACAGGAAAGATATTACTGCACTCTCATAACAACTGGTTAGCCCTATAGAGCTTAGGCAAGTTTAAAATATTATTACATGTACCACACTATTCCACCATAGCAATCACAAAGTCTAACAGCTAGATAATCAAAATCACTCATATTGGTGTAAGTGAATATTTGCTCATTTATGTCTCTATATTGTGTAATGAATGATTCATGCAGAATATCTAAGATTTGCTTGACTTTCACTCTTAAAGCTTTTTTTTCCTTCTGAGGCCATACAAGATTAACATTCAACAATTGATTGCCTGTGACCACTTTATTTATAGACGGACAATGATGTGAAACCTGAGTACATTATTGATACAGAAAAAAAATAACAGAGCGAAAGTCATGGCAAAACATGAAATAGGAAACGTATCTTACACTATACACTGTATCTTACAGTGCCACAGTATTGCTGTCCATCTTGATTTTTGTGCTGGTTGTAAGGTAACTCAGACTATACGACCCACTGAGTAATCTGAACAACAAAATTGTAAATATAGACTTCATAATTCACTCAGTATTGTTATAAATGCAGTCTCTGTGAAAATAATTGCAGCAAGACTGTGTGAAAAGAGTCTCCAAGGTCTTAACTTCAACATGTATTCCGGTTTGATATCTATCTCTGTACGGAGTGAAAGAATTTTATTATGAAGCTGACATAATAACATATGAACACAACGCAGATCACACAAATTTATTGACAGCATGGAGGTAAACACCCAGATAAACCATGGACAAATACATATATATAGGGAAGCATTTCAGGCACTTCCTTTCCACTGTTAAATCCAAGATACCCAACAAAATTTGACTTATGAATCCAGCACAATTCAAAAGAAATGCCACTGACAGTTCAATCCATATATCACTAAGATGTGTGTATCCAGGCTTGAATATAAGTAAAGAATTGTCTCAGAATGTAATCATGAAGTTTGACTGTCAGTGACCTGATGTCATAAATTACAATCCTATGCTCCTTTGAGTGCTTTCCAAATGATGAAAAGAAAAGTTTTATCACTTTCCCTTTGCTCTGTTTTGATTTAATTCATTAAGAATGACATGTACACTACATCTGATACTAACAGCAGTAAAGGGATAGTTTCTTCAAGAGGTCTTTGTGTCATGATATGAAGTCCCTCCAACACCCAAGGGTTTCACTTTTGACCACTTACTCCTAGCTAACATTCTGGCTGACACAACATGTGTTGCCTCACACTCACACAAACTGGATCTATGAGTACTATAAATAAATCCTCCTTAAATCTGATGGGGAGGTGATCATGTTGCACTGTGGACACAGCTTCTTGGCACCCTGGAAACAGAGAATGTGTCAGAATGAATGTCAGATATATGCTAATATCAACACACTCAAATGCTGTAAATCAAAAACTTACTTTGAGTTTAAACATCATTAAAAAAATCAATTGAATGTTTCAAATTCTGAGTATCCAAGTTCACTTCTTGAGCTCTTTGCCAAACTGCTGAGAATTATTGAAAACTGGTGAAATTCATATCATCCCAATTATAAAATTTGTCAGAGATCAGGTTTGGTTTTTGATTGGTTTTGATGTTTCGGTCCCTTTCCGCGTGCCCCCGGGGGGGCTGTGCCATATCGGGAGATAGAGATCAGGGATTTCAATTCTTACTTAAAAGCAAATATTGCATATAGAACTGAACTGAATGATTGATCCTGTTCCTTCAAACATTCTGATTTCTCAATCTGAGATCTCTACATTCACCAGAATTAAACTGCCTCTCATTTCCTGCTAAACTGATACCAGCATGAACTACTACATTTCTGCACCATTGCATGGCTTTTTCATGGATTGTTGGTATCTTTCCTTGCCGCTATTAACATTTCAACAATATCAAGAAAAGGTCTTGATAAAAACTTCTCAAAAGATAAAAAAATGAACATCAGACATGGGCTGGCACAATGAAAATGTTTCATTCTCTTAATAAAACATTTTGGATGTGTACTATAATGAATTTCCATTAACTGACTGCGGATGTGACAACAATGCAGAAGAAACTTGTACTGAAAATTGAGCTATGTAATTGTTCCTTACCAAAGTTCTCATCCAACAAGCTTCACAGTGGACATGCCAACACTGTATAGAGGTCAAAGGTGTTTTGTAGGGCTCCTATAAACACAGATTGTTGGTATACAGTTAGCTAAATAGTGTTCTTGTTTACTCTAATACAGGCATTATAAAAATGTTCATCAAGATTAGGGACAGCTTGTAAAACAAACTGCTGAGTCTAAACTGAATTTCAACAATGTACAACGTTACATGTACATATAGTTACAATGCATTGGACTGAGCAGCATTCATTGCTTGAGTATGTTCTTCTAAATCTGATCATTGCATCTTCATTATGAATTTGTATACTGTAGTATACAGTGTCATTCATATTTTATGTCTCTGAGCTGCAAAGGATTAATGGAGATACTAGATCTAGAAGCATTATTATAGTGTGTATTCCTCACAATTCAAATCTATGCACTAAATCATGGAAAATTTATGGAATGCGTAAACAACAGTAGGAGTTTAAAGACAAATACTTGAAGCAGCTGAAATAGAAATAATAAAAATTTTAAAAAATGAAATGAACTGATTATCAATAAAAGAGTTATCAGTGATTGTTATGACAAGGCTGATAACAATGTAGAAGAATCAGATCTGGTACTGGTCCCTACCATGCATATGAGGCATTTTTGCTTCTCAGTCTTCTCTGCTTCAAGATCCCGCAACTTCAACCTGAGTGATGATATCAAGGATGGGATTGACTGTTCATCTCTGTAATGGACAGAACAAACCGATAGTTGACGTGAATAGACGAAAATAGTGGAGGACTATTCCAATCAAGGTTTTTCTTTAAAACTAAATATCCAATTACTTTACATAAAAATGTTTGAAAAAAAAAGAACAAATAAAAATACAAATAATCTTTTGCAATAAGACTTAATACCTAATCACTTCTACAAATAATTTATTTCCCTAAATTCCTTTAGAAAATTGGGTGATGAAGGGCATGGCACTCTGGTACAAAGAAGATCATTCCTTATGGGGGGGTGGGATGTCCTTTTTTACTAACAAAAAAAAAAATGCGATTTTGAGTTTTTGATTTAACTTAAAAGTCCTGCCTTTTCTTAATATAAAAATGGTATAAAACAAAGTGAATACATCCATTCTAAGGTGTTTGAGCAATGGTCATTCTATAGAAGGCCTGGCCTACTGTCAACCAGGATTTGGCTCCATCTGGTTGTTATATGCAGAGGTAGATCATCGCTATTTGATTATACAGAGGCAAAGAATGCATAAAACACGTATTTATGACCCCTTCTAGCAATATCTTGAGCTCCAGTGCTATTGATGGACAGTGGATGACCACTCTGAGGTGAAAAAAACTCACAATCACACAGATTATCAGTGTAAGCTTTCACCAGGCTCTCTAAAAAGAACTTACACCTCCTATAAATAGTAAACTTTCTTTTATTTCTGCTACTTCAGAGCTCAGTTGTGGACTATCTGCCACAGTAAAAGGTCTAGACATTTTTGGTTTTGACAGAGAAAGATACGGAGGCCATATAAAGGCCCTCAAGAATGTGGAAGTGATTTTATAGGAGCCCTTGTAATGATGGGGTTTGGGAGCAAAATTTGAGAAAAGATATGCCCACAAAGGCAGGAAAAGGCAACAAAAAACAGATATCTTGGAGAGAGGGCTAGTTTATGAAAAAGGGCTGTTCTGGGGCTAAAAGCCAAACAAAAAAACTCTGTCAATTTTTTCCTGAAGAAAAAAACCCAATTTTTTGCCACTGTTTTGCTGCCTACTTTTTGTTTTCTAAACTGATTCTAACCAAATTTGGCATACATCATAGTAACGAATCATGATCATACACGCTGGGTACACGCGAGTGTGTGCTGTGAGCAATGTTTAGCGGGTCGTCACTGTATGCAGTGGGCCCATGCGAGTGTGTGTTGTGAGCGTAGCGTGTCTGAGGTACTCTCTAAGCATTTTGTACGGGATGGTCCTTGTCAGATTTTGTGTATGTATTACGTCATGTATGTGCGCGCTTCCGTCACGGTTTTATGTGTGCGTCACAATAATTGTGGTGCTGACTGGTTTGTTCAGGATGGTTCAGGACTGTGGGAACTTGAAGCTTCGGGAGAGTTCGGGACGGCTGGTGTCTATATAAGGGCTCAGCCAGAGAGAAAGGGGAGAGAAGAAGTAGAATGCAGTGAGAGCTGTGTGCATCGGAGTTAGACAGCTGTCCTGAAGTTCGTATTGTTACCAAGCACCTGCAATAAATTCTGCATCATTTCGACGTCGAGGAGTCCTGTTCTTATTTCACTGTGTGCATCTCACCCGCATTCACTGCCTGATCACCACTTACAACGTCACGACTAACACCCATTCACATTCAAGAGTTCGTGACAATCATTTTCACAACAAGACCAAAAACATACATGTGCTCGGCTTATTCGGTTTGTAATTTTAAAAAAAAAAGCTTTCTAGCATGAAAAAAATGGACAAATTTCAATACATGGCATTTTCAAAAATTTCTAGAAAATTTTCTTTTGTATATGAAGAGCTGAAAATATGCAACTTTTTAAATAGGATACGTTATTCCACATCCGAAACTCGGGTGCTAGTTGACCGTACAGCATTCTGCACCTGAAACTCGGATGAACTTGGGTAGTGATTGTAAAGATTTTGTGCACCCGCGTTTCAGATGCTAAATCTAGTTAATTGCAGAGTTTTGGGTCTAGGTCTACTTGATTTATAGAAAATCCTGCAACCAATTTCAGGACTGGATCTGGTTGATTGTAGAAAATAATGTACCATACCCAAGACTCGGTTGTTAGGTGATTGGCCGAGTGTAGAGAATGATCCACTCAATTAATTTCTAATGTAAATAAATTAAGTTAACAAAAGAGAACTGCCTATCAAAAAGTCGAGTACAGGTAATCAGTAGGGATGTCTTTTGCACTTTTTAAAAGAAAAGCCGAAAGGTGGGAATGAGAGATTTAAAGAATTAGAAAGGTGCTGGTCTTTGATGATTGATATTGCCTTGAAGACTTAAATCATTTTTAAAATCCTTTGGGATATAGATCTGTATTCTCCCCAAAAAGTACAAAACCACAAATTAATATACAGTGCGTTCTGCTGCCTGCATGATTTTACTGCTCTGATAGACAGTTCTAAGACATTGAAGTCTGTCATTGTCATCCATCGACTCTTTTCTTGGTTACTGTTTGTAACTTTCATCACCGAACTGCCCTTTTATGTTTATGATTTCAAACTCAGGCTTTTAAAATTATGACGATGCACAGCAGCCAGATCCTATTTTTATTTATTTGTTTGTATGTACATGTATGTCTCTTTAAATAAAGGAGATCGAAAGGAAAGATTATAATGTAGGTCTATGATTCAGGCCTAGCCTATACCTTCAAGGCTTTTGCTTTAATATCCTGGGACTGCGGGGAATAGTGCTTGAAAACGCAATGCCGTCAAAATGTTCGTTTTGCAGCCCTCCCCTCCCCCCGGCTACTTTTTAAAAAAGAAATAATAATTTCATAATGAAAACTAAAATATTGAGGAAGAAAATCAGCACAAAATAGGCCTCTCTTGTCCTCACCCCCCCGCCCTTCTTGTTTTCTGTTGGAAGGGATCGTTATTGCCATGAGAAGTGTGGTTTTGTTTGCTTTGGCTCGCTTATGTTAAATAGCGGCCAGCCTGAGATTTTATCTATAATTCTGAACATGGAGACAAGTTTTTGCATGACAGAAACGTTAAACTAGTGTTGCAACAGTAAGTGACAGTACATGAACTGACATTGATTCACACAGCGATCATCTGCAATATGAAGTAGCCTACACGTATAAACTACGAAACCATTTGGGAGGGGATGGTGTCAGGCTGAAATCACTTTGGCTTACCATACCAAGTATGGCACCATAGAACTGGACCTCTGTGCCATTCATCACTTGCTCACTCACTCATTCTTTCATCCATCAATTTTCATCCACCAATTTATGCATCTGTTTCTTTCATCTTCAAACGGTTTGAGCTGTTTTCTAAATTGTTCACTTGAAGTGAAGTAAACTTTGCATTAAAAAAAATGAAGATATCTTCCTGGACAAACATCATGCTCCAGTTGTGGACACAATTTAATATCCCATGGAAAATCTAGCCCACAGTGTTTACTGCACATGCGCCACTCTTTTACTCTGACGGCATTCTACACCCGAAACTCTGGTACCGAATAATACTCTGTTTTAAATATTATGCCAAAGAATAAGTTCACCAAGTTTCATTAAGTTCCAATGAAAATTGGCGGAGAAGAAGGATTTCAAAGTTAGGCCATTTTGGAGATGCCAAAATCCAAGATGGTGGTGTTGCCGTGGCAACCACTCAAGAAAGTCGATTTTTTTTTTTCCACTATTTTCCCCTAACTTAGACATGCCGAATTAGATGGCAAAGGTTAAAGTAGTCAATCTGTAATAATAAAA
Organism: Peronia peronii; assembly: GCA_039654565.1. NCBI lineage: Eukaryota > Metazoa > Mollusca > Gastropoda > Systellommatophora > Onchidiidae > Peronia > Peronia peronii. Next base: position 8,349 of record JBCEWB010502226.1, on the reverse strand, counting down.
AAAAAACTACCTCCAGGACGCACCGTCCACCCCTCTTTAACTGAATGCCCAATCACTTCACCCAAATGCATGCTTCTCTATATTATCACCAGACCATAATTTAACCAAGTTGTTTCTCACCTTAAGCCCCATCCAAAGCTTTCTCAATTTTCTAAATAACAACAACTTGAAACTGAAGAAAATAAATTTACCCTTGATCACAGTTGGCCAGAGCATAGCTCTCATAGGTTGTGGATGACTTGCTGCTGCCAGCACCTGAGAAAGTAAATATATGAATATAATGACCACATAACTATTGTGCAATGTTAGGGATGTTTCATAGTAAGTCACAATCTTACTTTAAATTTTTGAAAAAGTAAAGTGCTAAAGGCATTCTTCACTTTGCCTGCGAGAGGCAATCAATTCTCTGGATATCTTTAGTGATAAATAATACGAATAAATGAAAATATGAGCGCAGCTTGACTTGCCGGTGTTTAATATACAAATATCCAGTGCTTCATACACAGCTTTCTGTGGCTACCATGATTTATTAGAATTTAAAACCGCCCATGTATATATTTAAAGAGAATCATTAGACATGCAGAACATTTTTCGTATATAAACTAATAAGCAGCATGTATGATGAGTTATAGAATATTTGAGATATTTTTCATAACACAAATGTTATATGTTACAATATGTCTCTGGTACTGTAAATTTGTTACAGAATTTAGGCTCTTACCATCAGAATTGACAGTGTCTGTTCTTGAAGAATAGCTGCAATGATAGGTAAACATATTTCTTTAACTTCATTGACTAGCACCATATACAATGTAATCTCATAAATTATTCCCAGCCCAAGCACCCACTTCACTCTACCACTCTTGACTCCCTAGCAAGCAGCTTGACATGTTAAAACAACTTCCATAGACACATAAAGCTCTCTTTTTATACCTTACACATTATCTTTTCCAGTAATATCTTATAACAGTATAACTGATGTGGCCCACAAAAAACATGAACTCCAAATCTATGAGAATTTGAACCAATTGGTCTTGTACGTCACATAAAACTAGCTAAGTGGCAGTCTAGTCATGAAAGAACGGTCTCTTCCATGGAGTATTTGCTTTAAACCAAACACGTCTCTTCTCATGCTGAGTAAATTTACGAGAGAATTCAATGTCTCAATGACTTCTAAATAGTCCCTTCTCCACCCCTCTCTCACCCTTCTCAGCATTTAGTTGGCATTTGCTCCAAGTCATAACAAAAAAAAAACAACAAAAAACAGTGGGAATAAGAACAGCTCCTTGAAACTTCAGCCAGAGGCTAATAAAAAATTGCAAAAAATGTCTATAGACATTGTATGAAGTACTACAATATATAAGCACAAATTCAAAAATTACTTTCTAATCATCATGTTAATTCAAACATTTAATATTGTAGAAATGTCTTAAAATTCAAGATTGCTTCTTCCTCCAGGCAACAAGAACAAGATAAAATGTAAATATGGCGCTGCTGTAGATGACAGAAAATTCTAAATGAATATTTCACTCATTGAGTCAGAGAGGGCTTACAATTTTAAAGAATGTGAATGCAATAGTACATGTTTTTTTGGTAGAATTAGAATTTTACAGCAGGACACGTAATCAAGCTTAACATCATGATAATCTCAAACAGTGACGATAAATGCCATAAAAACATATATAAATATCCTCAAAAAATCCTTATAAAAAATTACTGCTGGATACTGAATAGATAAAGGAGGCAAACACTGCATCGTGTTATTGCAAAATCAAGTTCTAAACTTACACCTGAATTGGTTTCTCACCAAAAGGGCATGTTCGAATAAAAATTTTTCTTTTCATACCTAATTTGTACTTACAATATCATTTTATAATGTGAATAGAAAGTGGTATTTTTAACCGGACAACACATATGGTTGCACAAATGGCTGCATTTCACTTGGCTCACTGTCTTTGATTCACAGACCTGATGTAAGAATATTCAAACTGTGAATGTGAGACATCAGCCAGATGATTTCACTGTGGTGTTCCTGCTGTAATACCTGTCAGGCTCAAGAAGTAACATAAGGCTGTATATTCATCACTTGTAACATACAGCCAGGAACTAGCTCCTCATCTGTTTAAAAAATTACAATATTGTTCCTACAGCTCCAATGTCACAGGAGCCCAGTTTGATTTACCTGCATTCAGGTGGCATTGCAGAACTTGGGCCAGGCTGCATTTCACTGCCTGGACTGCTGCCCCCAACCCCTAGAGGTAAGATATCTTTTTCACTGAATCTGGCTCAGGTCAAGGTTGATAGAGCTAAAAAAAAGATCCTTATCTTAATAATCCTAGAAGATCAAACTTCTTACCAATTAAAAATCTTTATTTTCTATATCACAGCAATAAATCACATATTTCAGATAACAAACAAATAAAACAAAACCAAGAAACAGCAGTAAGTTCTCATCTTATCAAAAGAGAAAGTAAGTTTCAGTAGCAAGCATTGTAATATAGAATTTATCAAAAAAGAGGTTATCAGAGTTCAAAGTTTGTTTTCTTAAGAATTAAAAGCCAGAAAAACAAAGATAACAAAGCAAAACAAAGTTAAAATAAAGAGAGGGGTGGGATGGGGAAGAAGCGAACAGTTACTGAAAGTAGAAGAGAGCTAAAATTAATTTATCAGGTTGTCTGGATAAGTTGTCTCTAGCTCTCAATACAGAGTTCAAGGCTGAGACCTGACACCATTCCACTCATATTTGGATATTAAATAATTCTATTCCATAATTACACTCTCTTCTTGTCAACACCACGGCAGCCATATAAAATCAGATTTATATAAGAGAAATTGGTCTGTCAGTTACAAATATGCATGTTTACATATATACATATGTCGGGCACCAGGATTAGAGTACTAAATCACTTAATCTATAGAAACTTCTGAATATTCCATTTAAAAATATATTTCATTCTCTTAATATAAGATGTTTCATAAACTTCACATCAATTAAAAACATATATATTTTTAGTAAAAGAGAAGGTGTAAGGGAAATGCCCATGAGTGTGATACATCTAATGGTATATCTAGGATCACAAAACTGAGGCAATGTATATGCACACCACAAGCCCTAGAGCTATGCTACCGGGCACCACAAGATTCCATGAATTTTCTGAAAAGGATACTGAGGCTTCCCATATTCCTCTGTATCATCTCCATCAACGTTCAGTTCCCCATCTTCATCTGAACCTTTTTTGCTGCTCATTGTTTGAAAACCTGATCCTGTAAATAGACAGAATGAGTGAGCATGGATGGAGAAAGAGAGAGAAAAATCATTGCCATGCATAATATAAGGGATGTGACTATAGGTCCATGAACTATACATACCAAAAATAAAATCAACTCTTTCTCTCTCTTTTGCTGTTCTTTGTTATTCTTGCTTCAACTACAAGTGTAAATGCAAGTGTATGGAGAAAAGTAAGAAAGAGAGAGAGTTGGAAAAAAAACATGACAGAAATACTGCACTTTATTCTCACTATGATAGCTCCAACTGCCTGTGAAACACAAACCATACTAGCTGTTTTATTACCAACACAAGATTCCTTTATTGTGTCCTAGTATAAATTGTATAAATATAAAATTTGAAAAAAAAAAAACAAGAGTCATAATGATTTCCCTTTTTCAGATAACACTGCTGAAGAGGTTCTGCAAACCTGTAAGTGCCTTCGGCTCAAAAGAGTGATTCACAAGTTCTGTGGATACAAAGACTTAACCGAAACCAATCATTGCATTGTATGTTGAATTCTAACAATATAAGCCTCTCTAGCATACTGATGACCTACACCCTGTGTCTTTCCTCATTTCTGTTTTGAGAAACAGCTAAACTTAGCTCTCTTACAAAGCCAGCAGCAGACTGTGTACTTACCTGCAAAACCACCTTCCAGCATGCTGGTGGCCCGAACTCTGGTTTGTCCTGCCCATTCATATTCCTCATACTCCCCCTCTACATCCACTGGCTCCTCCTCCCCATCTCCTCTCTGCTGCAAATTGAAAGAAACAAACATGTCACTTGATTACTCTGAAATGTCCTAGCTAAGTGATCCCTGCATGAAAAATAACAAATTATAACTTTGTCCACCTTTTAAGAGTGTGAAAGATATCCCTTCAACAAAGAATTTACAAACATATAGTTTCATCTGATCCTAACTTTAATCAGAAATATTAATGAATAAATGCAATTTTAGGTGTCACTGATATTGCACAATATATCAAAAGTGAAAAAAAAAAAAAATTTTCAAATATATACATGTTTGTCATCCTAATGTTCCTAATGAACTGGCAACATACCCTATATCCGTAATGACAAACTTCACTATGCTTGATAATTTATGTTATCTTGATGTTCTGCTGGTTTTCTTGTTGTTACTGAATGTTACTCTTGTTTTCTAAATGTTAAATGCAGTAGCTCAAGTTACCTGCTTGAGGCACATTTCCACATGTGCATTGAGGTCCTCTGGCATCCCTGTGACTCTGTCATTACAGATTGGACACACTGTCTCTTTCATACCTTCTTCACCTGGCTTCTTCTTTCTGTTGCGACTGCGAGCTGGTAGATAAACAGAGGAGCGAGTTATTTACCATAGATATGAAGAAGTTTGATAGTATTCAACACAAGACAAAGTGAAAAGTGGTAGGAAAACTCCTCAGGTGGAGCGAGACAGGTGACGATCTTCAGAGGAAGAGCAGGTTCTTGCATTAGATATTTCGGCCTTTAACTTCTTGACATCTTACAGAACTCTGGCCACACCAGATCATGACTCCCAATGTCCGTCACCCATTTTTTTTGTTCTTCAGGGACTCGCTGGGTGGGATTTGAACCAGTGCCATTTGGTTTTCGGTCCAGATGTAGTTGACCGAAGTGTTCCAGTAATTCTGCTATGTGTGCCATGTTTTTATGCATAACTTATTCTATTCAGATTTGCCGCCCGGCATCAAGAGGTGTCAGTAGGGGTCATATCGTTCCTTTTGCACCAAATCAACATGAAGGGTTCTCTGCTGCTATTGCTAGCTCAACATGGGACAAAATGAAAACATTTACTCTTCTCCACTGCCACTAATTGGTCACATTCTCTTTACAAGCCTTTCGCAGGATGAGATATAATCTAAACATTTTCTCTTCTGCTCAGACAAATGTCTTTTCACAGGAGTTCTACTGCAACAACATCTGCAACCAATTTCTCAAGGGCCTACAATATAATGAGATCACATCATCTTTAAATGAATATCCTTATTATAAAAGACTGACTTCATGCAATAATCCTATACAATTTGCTCACTGTACAAATTTGTCATGCATATCGGCACTCGTTTATGGAAGCCCAGTCATTTCTTGCAATGTGCTTTCTTCACAAAATCCCAATCGAAACTTTTTGCTCACACGAGACTGTATAAACAGACCAGAAATCATATCTCCCAATACCATAACTCAAACTGACACCATCAACAGACTCTGACTTTCAGTTTGAGTTTGCCTCAGGAATTTCACTCAGTCCAAACAAAGTGTGAATCATCAAATACAGTTTGCTCTGGAAGGTGCATGAAATTTAACACTAAAGACCTGATTCACAGCTAATTATCAGGTTATGCAGGCAATTGTGGAAAGAAACTGAAGCCTTCCCTTTCTCTGCTTTCAATGTTCACTAACTGCACTCCGTATAACCTTCCTCATTGTTTGCACTATGTATAAACTCTGCATGATCCATAGGGATGATGCACAATCCCAAGGCCCAATCTGATTATATTTCACGTGTTAAATACAGTTAAGCCTTGCATAAGATCCAAAGATTCTCTGATAATCACAGCCTTTTCCTCCACTTTTTCTGTAGTCTTTTTGTCTCTTGTTTGTGTCTCCCACGCACGTGTTATGCCAGCTCAAACTCATCTCGTCCTTCAGCACAATTAGTCAAGCAAAAAGATGCCATTGAAAGGCAAGGGCAGACCGTGACGACAGATTGCCTAGATAAAGCTATAGATGATGGATCGAAAAGCCATATCAGGCACATGATTTCCTTTCTCTCCCACTGCGAATCTGAATAGGTTGTCTACATGACTACATGTATTCTGTTACCCCTGTAGATCTATGGCCTGTTCGCTAAAACTCTGACTTGTGAAGTAAGGGAGATAAGCCATTCATCAATCACTGCATGATTGCCCCTGTGTCCCCCATCCATTCACACCCTTCACGGCCATGTCACGTTACAAACTCACTGGCAATATTTTATATGGCTGCTTCCTATAGTTACAGAGTGAGACAGAAAGAAGAGATGGGATGGGGAATCATTCTCATGTATATCTATATGAGTTATCCAGACCTTCACTATGTATCCAGTTGATAAGAACATACCTTGTGTCAGTAATTATAATAATGAAATGTCCTATGTAACTGCACATGAAAAAAAAAATTGCCTTTGATCTTAGTCATTTTGTTCCGTGCATGTGTATTTGGCATGTTTGTCTGATTAAGAATATATGCCAGGAAACTTGTTAGCATGTTTGGTTGCCATGGAAACGGCTGCCGTCTTGGATTTTTCCCCTGCACCACGCCAAATCGTTCCAAACTTTGTATGTCATTTTTAAACATCTAATATCTAAACTATATCTCTGGATTTTTAATGTTTTTTTTAATGCCATCATATATATGAAAAATGGACAAATTGGAATTTTCATTCATCATTTTTTTTTTCTCCCCTCTCTCAAAAAGTAAAAAAGACCCCTCCAAAAATCTGTCATTTTCTTTATTATGTCAAGGAAAATATGTATTGAGTATATGAAATATGATATGAAAATCTATTGGTAAGTTTTGGAGGAGACAGAAAAATAGGGGGGGGGGGGGGAGAGAGAGAGAGTTCTGATGAAAAAAAAAAAAAAAAAGCAACGAAATTTACTGATAAAATACACTGAAAAAATCTTCAAGAAGCACAAAACTCCACAATTTGGCAGAGAAGACATCGGGGTAACCAAAGGCCATGAAAAATGAAGCCTTATCCTCTAATGCCTCCATCGAAATAACCTCCACCAGGAGGTCGAAAGACGTATGTAGAACGTAAAATCTAATGCCTCCAGGAGGGTTTGCTCTTAAGTCTCAAAATAATGTGGCCTTGGCATGTACTATTTACTATTTGATAAGTTAATATACTCATACAGAGAGACACTTTCCTTTTCTTTCACTTCATTGAATCTGACTAAGTCAGCTCCTCAACCAAAGTCTAGTGATTTTTGTTGTTTTGTTTTTTAACAGTAGAAATCCTCACAAAACCCATGTTGAATTGCCGCTATCAATAGGAACACAACAGAAGAGTTGGCAATAGCATCTTTTCCCTCATTACGATAGGGAATTTGGCTGAATTTTGACCATCCACCATCTATAAAAAAATCTGCAATAAATAATTCTTCAATCATAGAAATATTTTGGACCTATAATCTGGTACACAAATGATAACTTTCTAAACACATACACACAAAATCGACATTTTGCCCAGAAATTGGAAAAGCCCCCCCCCCCCCCCCCCCCACCGGTCTCCACCCAAATTTACTTTACTTCCCAAATATCTGTGCCTTTAAATTGATCTTTTGAACTACAGACATAATCAGGAGTATGTCTATACCTTGAACAAGGAGTTCGCATCGCAAAAAGGGACTGCTTCCACAGAGAAAGACTAGCTAAGTTTGGAGTTTTCCCGCATTCCGAAGCTGCCAACTCTCAGCCGAGCGGACTGTGAAAACTGCTGTAGGTCTTGAAAGGCAGGGGAGAAAATCACACCTGCGCGCAGGTCCTGACGCAACAGTGCGAATGTCATTTGCAATAAACAAGGCATTGCTAAAATGTGTCCGCCGAGGTAGAAGGTGATGAAAACACTTGCGCCACTGAATTATATTTGGCGATTGGGACAAGTACAAGCGAGGCTAAAAAGGCTTTATGCACTGCTCTAAGCAGCAGGGAAAAAAAAACTGAAAAAAAAACGGGGTCCCAGGTGCGCTCTTGAATGCGCTCTTATATGGGGTGGGAGGAGGGGCACGGCGATGAGAAATTAAAGGTTGAAATGCCGGCTACTGAAAAAGTCATACTACGTCGCTCAGAAGTGAGTTTTGGCTATTCTTATGTTATTCGTTTCTGACGGTCTCAAGAGAATCACGATGAATTCCCAACATGTGCATGATAGCATGGCCTCCTTAAATTTCTTCTGCACCCGTCTTATCACAATGTGTTCGGCTAACCTGTGATCCTCGGAGATTGTTTGTTTTTCTTAAGCCTTTCAATCCAAAGAAGATAGGATTATCTCGGCTTTTAGAAGCTGCCAATTTTTGCTG
>JBCEWB010502117.1:0-15334 GCA_039654565.1 Peronia peronii | reverse complement strand
AAAAAACACTAAGAATACATGTTCATGAATCAATTGTTATGTTCATGTTTTGTTAGTTCATTGCCCTTTCAGTGTTGCTGTAAGAGAGAAGCAGCTGAACAAATTTGCCCCAGTCTAAAGTCCAGTCAGTCTTTCAGTATATTCAATATCATAAAGTAATGGAGTCGTGGCAAAGGGTAGTGTTAAGTAAAACTTTACAACTCTGGTGTCTCCTCACAGATGACAGCCCATTCTAGCTTTCAGTGCAGGTACATCCCTTAATGTTACAGTTGTGGCAGAAAGCAACCTTTCACTTTTCAACCATGCCTGTGTTCCCAGGTGATCCTGTCTCCAGTGGAGGTAGCTATAGAGGACATTCAGAAGAAGACTAGAGAGCTGGCCCTAGCAATGTCCCAGGAACCTCCAGACACTAAGATCTTGCAGATGGTCTTGCAGGGCTGCATAGGCACAACTGTCAACCAGGTGAGATAGAACTCAATGGTCTATGCAACAAGTTTTCACTTCAAAACAATTTTATAAACACGGTGTACTTTGTGATTGAGAAAGCACCAGATAAAATTTTCTTAACTGAAGAGAAATCATAGAAGGATACAAACAAGTGAACGAGGTGAGGTCTCATATTGTTAAAAACTTTACTTACCACTATATAGATTTTTTCGCTGTCGACATTATCTGTGCTGGACACAGTCCAGATTTTTAAACAATTTATTTTTACTTAGCAAAGAGACTAAAGTTTTACATCTTACTGGAAGGCAATAGTGTGGGAAAATAATGTGTTAAATTTTTCCTACTTTTTCATGTACAGAGACTGCCATCCCAGATATGTAAACACTATGTCTACTGTTCATGTTGTGCTGATGGACTCTAATATATGGCTATCATGATCTCCCTCAGGGTCCTTTGGAAGTGGCTCTGGTGTTTCTCAGTGACATAGCAGAAGGAAAGCAGCTGCCCTCCAAAGCTCACACCAAGCTCAGGTTGTGCTTCAAGGATTTTATCAAGAAGTAGGTGGCCAGGCATCTCTTTCCCTGAATGTGAACACCAATTATCGCTGCTCTGTGATGATAGCATAAGTCAGAATTATGTCAAAATATGAGTGATGTTTCATAGTTCAACAGGATCTGGGAGTTATCAGATAATGTCATTACAAAATCTGTGTGCCAGTTGAATTATGTATTCATTCAAGAGAATTATTTGGGGTATGTTATGAAATGCCTTTTTCTCTGTAGGCTGATCGCAGAAGTGCTGAGCATGATTTATGCCAATGCCATACATATATAGTCATACAGATTTCAAATCATTCAGTTCCTTGATCTGCCAACTTCATGATTCAGTCCTCTCTATAGTTCTCTATAGTTGAGGTGGTTCATTCTGTCCAAAATTTCAAAACATATCTGTCAGCTAGCTTATTTTGCGATGGTTTTGATGATCAGTGTGCTGCAATGATGAAGTTAGTTTAGTGTTTTTCGTGTCCTGGGGCAAGATGAGGCAAAACTTGGGTATAATTTTGGGGCAGTTCGTATCATTTATGAGGCAGAATGCAAGAAAACATATTTAGGAGTCATGAACTTCTTTAGATGTCTACATTACTTTTAACAGTATAAAAAAGGACAGAAAAGCATTAGTTATTTGATTGAACTTTTTGTATCTTTTCTCTCAAAATGGGTTATTCTGTCTTGAAGTCTGGTCCATCATTATGTCTGATTTTTAGCAGCCATTATTTTTTTTATTTCTGTGAAGCTTACAGTAGAAAGCAAAAACAAACCATGTCATCTTTGTTTTCAGAAACAGGAAGTAAAAGATAAAAAAGTACAATTATCTGATGTCATGGATCCCATCCAAGTGAAATGCCCAAGAATGATAGTGCTTCTAAAGTCACCATAACAAGAGTTAAGGCATTGAAGAGATTTCTCCAAATTCTACTGTTATGTTCAGTCATTGGCCTGGTAGTCTTAGAGTGTTAGTGTGAACAAGATATTTTTCTTTGTACTACGTTTTGCCTGGCCTATCCATACTCTCCCAGGTGTGGTGATGCTCTCCAGAAAAACAAAGCCTTGATCACACATGAACAGAAAGAGTATCAGCGAGAGCTAGAGAGAAACTACCACACCTTCAGAGAGAAGATCAGCCCCATGATATCTACCACAACACTGCGCAAATCCAGACATCACAAAAGGTAGTACAGCCACTGTTTTGCATATAGATCTTTTCAGAAATTGTAAGGGAATCAGAATCATTGTGTTTGTTCAAACATTGTCTGAGGAGTCTTCCTGTCCTCTTGGTCAGCCCAAGCTCTGCATCAGTGAAAAGACAGTAAAAGTGAACACAGTGGTCACTTTGAAAAGTGCATGATTTGCTATCTGACAGGACTAACGATTGGTTATATTGGTTGAGAAAATGACTCTGCAAAACAAGATTCAGAGAAGAAATTAAGAGTCTAGAGTGTTGGATAATCTTATTCCAAAATATAATGCTGGATATATTAATAAATATCAGCACCATGATACACATTAAGTTATATGATTTATAGAAACATCAGAATCTGTAACATAATGTAGTAACACTAGAGCTGCTGGTTAAACTTTATTTTTAAAGGGTAAAACTATCAATAAATATGACTTTATGCTAATAAACCATTTTTCATAATTTTTGTTTCTACAGCAGTCATAGTTGTTGGCTAGCATGCCCTGATATTCTTTTCACATTAAATTAAGATCTCCTTTCTGTTTTTTTTTTTTTTTTTTTTTAAATTTTCTCCAGCAAAGAGGGCAGAGAATCTCGAAGCAAGCGCCACACAGAGCATAACTCCTCAGTCTGTTGAGGTCGATAGTCTGTGACCTTGGACTTTTGTCACCCACAGTGTTCCCAGAACCTGGCCTGGTCTCACCATAGCTAGTCAGTCATCTGTTTGAATGAAAGAATGAATGATGTTTGTGAATGATTATGAGTGAATAATATTACGTTATTTTTTTTTTTTTTCCCACTCATGTAATGATCTGATGTTATCGTTTCATCTAAACATATAACAAAAATAATGATCTGATGTTATTCTTTCATCTAGACATATAACAGTGTTGTCTCATCATTTCATCCACTGTGCATAATGTTAGTATTTTTTTTTTCACAAATACTTTATAGTCAATTTCACTATGTCCTATGCAGATCATATCATATTTGGTCATCATAAGACAGAAAACCTGTTCAAAAAGAAACAATGAAAATGCACATTTGTTTAATCAAATTTTGATTTAGCCACAGACAGTTTTTAGACTGAGGCACCCTCATCATGCATATTTCATATTGTCAATATACACATGCATGTACCTTCATTATCATAAATAACTTTGTAGTGCAAATATCAAAATGCCATAGCCATTAGCACCAGCATGTGTGAGATCAAAATGTCTTAATGATTAGCACCAAAATAGTTTACTTTGTTGTAAATAGACTTCAGCATTATTGTTGATTGACTTTTGTAATACTAGTTTGAATTTGCAGCCAACATGACAGTACAATGCTCCAGTTGTACACTCACTCCCATACACACAGACATTGACAGCACAAAAGTAGTAGTTTATGTCACATGATTTTCACCCAACTGGCTGATAAATGAGTCTGATATCTAATTGTTCATATATGAGGTTACAGGTGTCGATGAAATGGGAAATGCTTCAGTATCCTGAATAGCAACAGACCAACTTTTCATGGACCTGGTATAAGAGTATATGATAGTATATGGTTGTTTTACAATAAGACTTGCCTGTCATCATCCATGCAGTTGATTTATGTAGAAATGTGCCAAAGCTCTCAAATGTATGATTTTAAAAAGTCATACAACTGAAGACATGTTTTTTCTTCCTTTATGTAAGTAATAGCAGTCATACTATCAAACTTTTCATCTTTTTTGCTGACAACACAGTGATATTGACTTATTTTCCCCTTTTGTGTTTTTATTTATGTTTTTTTTTTCCCAAGAGAAATCAGAAATCCACTTGGTAGCAGCCACAGTGTGAACAAGCAATATTTGATTAGACACCTGTGAACCTTGAACACTTTAGACATATGTTCTAATCTTAAGAACAAAAGCAAGAATAAAAGCAACAAATGAAGAGTTTGACAGCAAAACTAGATAAATGCCATTTTTACTATTTCAAAGATAGGTGCAGGAGATGATGCACTGGTGTAATTTATATGATCTGATTTCATAAACAATTTCACAACTTGTGGCATGTCCAAATGTGGATAGCAAACCAACTGAGTCTTGTGTTACTCAAAATGAGAAAATTGCAATTTTTGCATTTTTGTGGTCAGATTATTCAAATGTACTGGACATCATCAACTAATCATCAAGTTAAAGATTTCCTTGTGGATAATTTTTTTTTTTTTTAAATTATTGTAATATGACAGGATTTTTGACAATAGATGACACCCTCACAAATCCTAAATGGATTGTGGCATGAGAAAAAAATATTTACTTTTTGACATGATCACATATGCTGTCATTACATTCTACATTTCACATTCATGCAGTCAAGTACTCACTTTGTCAGCATTGTTGCCCCCTATTTTGTTACATTTTGTTCTCTGAGTGCCAAGTGATCTTTACGTGACTCTGCTTCCCTATAACTAACTCACCTTTTTTTTTTTATCTTGCTAAATTTGATCTTGTCAGTTGCATCAGGGTGACTGGAATGAGTGTTTGCAATTTTGTACCTAAATTCATATGGAATTGAGGAATACCAAAACAGAAACTTGATTTGTGTAGTAGAATATTGGAAAGCCAACTTATGGAATGGAGGCTGTTAGTTGTGAATGGTGTGAGAAGTGGAAATCAGAAGTTAAATAAAACCATGTAATTTTTATTGAGTTTGATTTTATATGTATGCTATTGTATATAAATATATTTAGCATTACCATATTTTATTTATTTTTGATCATTTTTTTATTTATTTTTCTGCTTTCTGAGATTGTTGTTGTTACCAGTATATTTTGTTTTTATTCACATATTTTATTTCAGTTTTATTTGATTTTGTTCTATTCAATTAGTATAACTGTTTTTGTTGTTCTTTTTATTTCACTATTTTATGTTTAACGCAATCAAATTTTACTCTTTATTGATATTATATTTGATTTTCATAAATATGTCATGTGCTGGACAAATCTGTCGGACAGTGGAAATTATCAGTTCCCAGTCATGTCATGAGAGGTTGCTATCTGCCATGAATTATAAGACTTTCAGTCTAGCATAGAGATTCCTTGATGTTGTATTAATTTTTTTTAAATGTTGAAACTTATTCTAACCTACTTTTGACAGAAAGGTTTTGCTTGCTTCCCTGGAATGTACAAGGAGGTCTCATCACAGGCATTACATGACAAAATAATTCCTTCCTGCTTGTAAAAGCCCACATCAATGTCTGTAGCACAATAGCTTTCATCAACATCCCGTTGCTTACAAGACTGACAGTGTCCTGGGGGTTGTTCCATCGTGAGGCACCGTGTTAGATTCCCTTGTCTCCTGAAATATGTACAGTGTGAGAAATTTTTACAGAAAATGTGATCGAAGCTTTTTATCACATGACAACTGTGCACCATTTAACGGGCTTCCCAAGAACACTGCGTACATGTAATAGTTTGGATACTTTTTGCAGTAGGGCTTAATTGACAGGACTAATGTTGTTGTGTGGTAAATACTGATATCTCCCAGCTGTTTCGTCTCTGTGACGGATGAAATGGAGAATTTGATCAGTTGAAGAGCATTGTCTCTGGCATACTACTGTGTTCAGTTCATATCTGTATTTGGCCAAATCTATAACACACCAAATCTTAACTCTAGAAGTGTCAGGGGACCAGCATGGTCAAAGATTCACTCGTCATACGCAATATATGAATAACTTTCCCAATAGTGTTCAACAAGATACGAAAGTACTTGTGGTGAATCACCTTTAGGCCAAACTATCATTTCTTGAACATGACTGTAGATCATTTAATTAAAATTGTCTAATGTGCTCTGTTTCTCTTGACACTTGTAGGCATTTTAGGCATTTTCCAGACAACAAATACGGTAACAAGGCACTTCTTTTTGTCAGGTGTCACCATCTAGGCCTACACTGTCATGTCGTGAATAAGAATTTTCATCAGTATATTATACTATAGAAAAATGGGCATACCAGCTGTCTTTTCCACAACACTTCTCAAATTAAAGTCCTAACTAGTTTATTCTGCAGTGGCTTTGATGAGCTTCAGTATCATTATCATGATGATTTATCATCATTTTTACAGACATATTTTGTGTCAACTTGAAACCGCTTTAACTATCAGTAGATATGATTTTTTGACATCATTATCACCATCATAGTAAAAGCAGGTCATACATATTACAATAATGTTGATTTTAACCCTGTCAAATGCCAAGATGTTTACAGTTTTTTTTTTTTGTTTTTTCCCCTTTTCCAATCAATATACACCTTAGGTTTTCTCTAGTCAGTGCAGGGTTTGTGTGGATTTTCAGTCATGCATGTGGACTGCAGATCCCCACACTTTGCTCTTGTATTTTGTTACAATATAGACTTCATTTAGTGTTACTTTCATAATCAAGCTAGTGCTTCTATTTTTTTTTGCTTGTTTGTTGTTGTTTGTCATAGTATTTTTTTTACTATTGTTTTTTAAATTTTGAGTTCGTTTTTTTTTTATATTTTATTCATTTTTATTTTTAATAAATGAATGCCCAGTGATCAATTTTTGCAATATTTTGTGTGTCATTCACTGCATTTTGATATATTTATAATAACTCTTAACACACTATCATCATGACTCGGCATTTGGACATATATGTATTTCTTTACTCCTGTATTTGTTACAGTTGATTTTATCTGCATAATCCTGTGTATTTCTGTTATTATTGTTGTTAATAAAGTTGTTTTATAGTACTTTACTTTAGATCACTAGCATAAATGTGTTCAGTATTATCTCATTATCATTCAGAATTCCACATCTAATCCCTTTATCATAGAAATATGTAAAAGTTCAAAGATAAATGTGAACTTGTAACAAAAGATAAGATAGATAAGATTAGATAAAACAAAGTTTGTCCTCAATTCACAGTTGATGAGGCACATTATGTGATACAAATACATTCACACTCACATGCATATTATAAACAAAAATATCACAGATAGCATCAGAGCTAAGCAAACTCAAGAAACATTGGTGCAACTTCATAAACTTATCACTAGTGGCAAAAAAATAATTTCTTTAGCGCTCATGATTAGTTCTCATCAAAGTTTATTTTAATCAACACTCATTTTTAAAAAAAATATTTTCATTAATTGTAAAGTGGTTGCTTAGAGTTTTTTTCGTAGTTTCATTAATTATTGCTGGTGGATATGTTAGTTACATTTGCTCATTAGTGCCAGTTTTTATGTTAGTCACATGAGAGTCTTTTTTAAGTACTGCAGTATGAGAAATGTTGCATATTCCTGGTTGAGAGTTAAGGGAAAAGGTGGCTTCAGAATTCCACTGTTCACTCCTGGTGTAATGTGATAAATATGTGAAGTGTAATATAAACTTTTGTCGTCAATACAATTGTATTCATTAACTTTATTTAGGAGAGCTCAGAATTAAAATATATGTAGAAATTACAAAGTGGAATTAGAATGGTTTTTAACTGAATTTTAAGTGAAACAAATGTTTTACAACAACACTCCATGTTTCCACGGATGGAGTTTCATATCTGAGGGTCGTCTATCCTTGGTTTCAGGTAATGTTTTCAGCCATAATATCCAGAGTCCAGATAAGACATGAGTCATTTCATTTCATGCATTCTTTAATTGACCAAACATCAAGAACTTGACAATAACTGAGATCTAATATTACATTCAAAAGTCGTCCACTGAAAAATTGCACCCTGTCATTTCTTGTATTCTATCCACAGTTGATCATTTCTAGAACATTTCATTTATAGTCAGTAAAACTAGTTCACTGAAATCCTCTGAGGGTCCAAATTTAATTTTAAGTGCCGATGTTGAAACAAGAAAAAACATTTCCATATACATTTATACATGTAGTAATATGTAAACATCAGTATGTAGCTTGATTTCATGGGTATTAAGTTCCTGAGTTTAAGTCTCAACAGTCCAGTATTTTTTCTGTGGGAAAAGTGAATTTATATTGTTTCCTGACTCAACTCAACTAAGCATAGAATGTTATTGCTAGATTAATAAGTATATGAGCACCTAAACTACTTTCAGGTAGCAGCTTTGCCTTCTTTCCACGAAGGTAGGAATGTACGGACGTGAGTCCTTAGGTCTGTTTGGGTAATAATGCAGCATAAAGTATAACTCAGAATGCTATAAAATAATTGGATAAAGTGATGTTGTTGGCCAAATTTTCAAAACCTTTTGATTTTTCATTACTTTTATTATTGCCATTTGTGAAGAAAAAAAGAATAACAGTGCCAGATGAGACTATTCCAAAGTAGGCGGAGCTGCCAGATAAAATGAGTCTTGTTTCAGTCTGATGTCAGATTTTTTTCATGCATAGAATTTTTGATTTCATACATAGAATTATTGTCGTTTATGAAAAGGACATGGCCATTCTTTACTTTGGTGAAAAATTGCCTAGCTACAGCACTTTTTTTTTTGCTAGTTGAATGTTCTCAAGGCTGTCATCCCATGGACAGTAAAAATTCAGCATTCTCTCTTTGACATCTGAGCCACTCTACCACTTTTTAACTACATATTTATTGATCTGGATTAAAATCATAGAGTGCTAAGTTTGTACCAGGTCCTGCAGTTCAGTAAAGTTAGTCTTGTATGAGTTATCTATTTACCCATGATAATACATGTATACAAATGCAAATGCCAGACTCCTGATATAAGAAATTTAAAAAGTCAGAATACATTTTTGAATCAAAACTTCTACAACTACAAACTAGAGACTCAGTGGCAGATTTGATTTTAATTGCGATTTTGTTTCTTCAGTATACAATGGAGTCATTAGTTTCAAATGGTATGAGACAGCAGGATATCTGTGTCAAAAGTTTGGCCTTAAGAAATTAAATAAATATCCCTTCTTGTGTTGCTTTCAAAAATGTATGCAATAGTAGGAGTGTTTATGCCTCTTTTCTGTCACCTTTTTTTTTTCCTAAAACTGGTAATGCATCTAGAGCTTATTTGTATGGAAAGCATGCATACATTAGTGAAATAAATGTAGTAACAATGTAGTGAACATTTACACTACGCAGATGTTTATTGATATGTCTTGTTGACATGCAATCAGAAACAGATCACAATTTATTTATTGTTATTCAAACAGTGCAATGTGTAGAGCTGCCAACAAAGAAATGCAGTGAGATAAAGGCAGAATTATTTTTTAACTGATTAAGATTGACTGAGGAATTATTTTTCAACAAGTTGTCATTTCATTCATAGTTATGTATTTCTGTGCCTGTAGCACTGAGTCATGGTACTTTTTTCTAATTTATTTATTTATTCTTTTTATTTTTTTTATTATTTTTTTTCCATTATTATTCATGTATTTTTTAACCTCTTTTCACTTTTATTTTATTTATCAATATTTATTTTTTTTTTTTTTATCTTTATATTTTTGTTATCTGTTTGTTATTTGTACAGTCAACAATATTATTTATGACCAGTGTGATGTCAGTTATGTGCCTGATGATTTTAATAAAGATATCCTTTGAATACCCCCATAATTTTTTCCTGTTTTTCAGTTTCATAGTCTGAGAGTTTGATAACAAGGTAACTCACAACACACACACAGGTGCACATGCACATAAACACCACACACACACATACACATATGGGCGCATACACACGCCTTACGTATTTGTAGTGCATTACATGTGAGGACCACTTGAAGAATAATGAGTTGTGAGGGCCATGAACAAAATATGAAATTTCAAAATTTTCTGCGTTTCAAAAAGTAGCTGACGGCCATGATAGTCTGTGTGAACAAAGTAAAATTTGTTTCACTAGTTTCTGCTTGTTTTGAGCCAGCTCGTGGTTTGAATTGTTACTCACACACACACACACACACACACACACACACACATACACACGCACATACACACTGGTCTGTGCAATCTCGAGAAAGAGCTGGGGGTTACAAAGTGAGCAAAGAAGACAATGCTGGAAACAAAGCGAGCAAAATTAGATCAACATTGTTATACTGTCCTGTATCTACATACTCGGATATATGTATTCCAGTAGGCCATGCTTATCAAACATTTGTAGTTTCAGTCGCGAATGGTATGGGCTGCTATGGTACCGATTCATTGGAAGTACATTACGTTCTATAATACCTCTTTCAACCTCCTAGTGGAGGTTATCTCGAATCGGAAGTAGGCCTGTGTAGACTGCTTTAAATGTGCAGTCTAACAAGAAAAATGAGCCATTGTACGTAAGCTCAGTATTGATACTAGTTTAACAAATGCTACTAGCCTGTCCTCTCGCTGTAATGTTTCAATGATCTGAAATACCACGCAAGATCGGAGATGGACTTTGTGTGTGACGAAACACATTTTGATCATCAGAAAGCTTTGGAGTGACATTTCGACTACAGACCTGTTGTGTATTGAACCAAATGTCGAACATATGTACATGTACTTATGTCTTACCCATGAAAAAGAATCTTGGGTGTGAAGAGTTAACAATGTCTTCGTCGTCGGTTGTCCATCGGTTTCGATGGAGACTGCGATATGAAGTCAAACTTGACAGGAACGTTGATGTGACAGGAGGCCTGCTTTTGTCTTGCAATATCTGCCACATCCGCATTGAAATTCGGTCTGAGTTGGAGGGCAATGTCTGGTGGCATGAGCCTTTTCATATGATTCTTGCCTCTTTCTCTCCACTGTGGCCTTAGTTCCTCTGTACGGTTCTTAGCAACTCGCTCCCAGGTGCTAACATCTATATTGCATTTTTTCATGTGACGCTTGAGCACATCCTTGAAACGGAACTTCTGACCACCTCTTTTCCTGTTTCCATCTCGAAGTTCTCCATAGAAAACTTTCTTTGGTAGGTGGTTGTCTGTCCATCTGAGCTGTAGGCTGTTATGATCGTCTCTGCACTCTCAGCATCTGCCCTTCTAAGGATTTCTACATCTGGCACCTTGTCTTCCCATTTTATTCCAAGCAGTTGTCTCAGGTGACGAAATTGGGTTCTGGTGAGCTTCCCCAGATATCTGCGATATAGAGTCGTGCACTCAGTTCCGTATAGAAGAGCTAGGAGAACTGCTGTTCTGTAAACTTTTATCTTTGTGGTCAGTTTGATGTCATGTCTGGACCAGAGTCTCTTGTCAAGAACCCCAAAACCCTTTGCTGCTGCTTGAATCCTCCTGTCCACTTCTGCATAGGATAAGTTTATGTTAGTCAGCGCACTGCCCAAGTAAGTAAAACAACTAGTTGTTTTCAGGGCCTCTCCATTAACCAATATGTAGGGCTGAGTATGTTCTGGTTGGTTCTGCAGGGGTAGTTGATACGTGTTCAGTCTTTGTGACATTAATTTTGAGTCCGCAGAGAGTAGCAGCTTTTGCAAAACAATCCACGATCTGCTGCATTTCCTCAGGATAATTGGCTACCAAGGCTGAGTCATCTGCATTTAGGAGTGCTCGTACACAGAGTTCCATTGTCTTTGTAGATGCTCTGAGTCTTGCGAGGTTGAAGAGTTTTTCGCCTGTTCGGGTCCTGATGTAGACACCTTTCAAAGTGGTAGACATTGCCTCCAAGGCTGCTGCTAGATAGAGTGTAAAGAGGGTTGGTGCAAGCACACAATCCTGTTTCACACCATGACTTACTTCAAATGCCTTGGTGATGTCTCCATCGATTGATACCTTTCCTGTCATACCTTCATGGAAGAGCTGAATGATGTTAATCATTTTATGTGGGCAGCCATAGATTTCTAATACTTTCCATAATGTTTTAATGGTCCACGGGATTGGCACCCACCTTTGCATCTGTATTACTGTGCAAACACAAGGCGTCCGTTTTCGGCCGCTTCATTCTCGGCCGCACATAAATCTAGTTCCTGTTCTATCTTGGTCTCCGCTCTGTCTAGCCATCCAATCCATGTCCTAAATAAAACTGATCCGGTAACTGTTTATGACAGGAGTTCGCAGATCCAGAATGCGAGACGAGACGGAAGCGGACCGGAAACATGTGCTTTGTGTTTGCATCTTTACAGTGACAATTTTTAAGCTTATTTTGGAGAGGGGAGCCTTGGTTCATTTAGACGGAACTGAGACCGAGGCAATCGGCATAACGTCTTTGACTGAGGCGCACATTCATGGCTCATGTAGGCCTTTATGAATTTTTTTTCGGAATAAAATCGGCCTTTCCGGGAAAATGAAAATGAAAGCTGTATACATATTATAGTTCGTTCAAATTATTTAGGCCCTTTCAACTGCCGAAGAAGGCTATATAGGCCATAAGCTGCATGTGAAGAAAACGCGGCGGCTTTGATATTTTATGTTAGGACGTAGCCAACTTGAAACTCATTACTTTAGAGGTATAGGATTATGATACAAACGTTGCGAGTTCCACTTCCAATCAGTGTTTTATTATGATTATTATTATTATTCTATGAAATATAATAATAAATATTATTATTATTATTTTAGTAGGGATAAGAAGGGGAGGGGGGGGGGGGGGCAAGTTAGTTGATAAATGAAATATTCTGTTGTGATGATAAGAGCATGGATGTAATATCAGAGTAGATTTACTGGTACCTTATATCGCAATAACCTGGAGAAAGTATCCTCTAAATACCGAAACATAATGTGTTGTGAAAAGAAACACCGTAGAATGATGCCACAAAGGAAATAGAACATGATATCAACACAGTGAAATGTAGGCCTAAGGCCAGATTCACTGTAGTGCTTGAAATGAGAACTGGAGTCTGATACAATGCAGCACCTCACAACTATTGGAGAACATTCTGTTCTTACTTTATTTTTCTTATTTTCACGGAATTGCGCTCTGACCGTCACTATGTCAAGTAGACACTCCTTGCATCTCTGGTCAATACAATGCCCCAAATTGCCGTCCCGCTAGATCCAGTCATTAAATGAATGACGCTCGGTATATCAGTCAAAGATAGTATAGTTACTGAGTCGAATTTCGGCTTTCTGACGTTTTCAGCAGTTTGTGATAACTTTGTCACGCCGAAGCGCGAATTACTGGAATGCACGCATGTAGTGTCTTTAGTGTAGAATTGACAGCTACATTATAGTGGCGAGATGAGATTTTCTGTGCTCAAAGACGTAATTGGATTTTACCCTGAGCCCTTCCCCACCCGCCGTTGATCTTCACTTGCTCCGATATATCCGGGTGGGGGGGGGGGGGGGGGGGGTTACGAGAAAACGATTCCAACGAGACCTATGATTCCTCAACCATCTCCTCGATTAAAATGCCCAGATGAACAAGTATCCATGTAATGTTTTGACTTGTGCATGTCCATACTTATTATGTCTAACCCCCACCCTCTTCCTTCCCCTTCCCCATCACCCAAACATCATTTATCCTTCTTCTCTCTCTCTCTCCTTCGACTCTAGTGTCTCTATCACTAGAATCTATTAAACCGGACTGACCCACAAGGGCGCAGCTGCCTCCTTCCTCAACCCCCCCCCCCAACCCACCTCCCCATCCCTTTCCCATACCGTAAATGACTACGTGAAATATCCATTTTATCAAAGCTGCTCTGAGAACCCATAAGTATGCTGAGACGCATCTCGCCCTCTGCTATCAAAAGAATGCGCGAACTGTGATTATCCCTCATCTCGTCGCACTCATTGAAAGTGCGCACACCTATTTTGTAACAAATGAACAACCATGCCCACTGACTGCTCTCAGCAAATGCTGCACAGAGAAACAGAGACTACTATTGGTAGCACATCACCAACCTGATTTTCATAAAATAATAAAACCGTCCTTTCCTTTCTTCTCTTAAAACTACATGTATGTTGTGATGGGGCCCACAGCACATGACAAGAGAGATCGTGACATTGTTCTCGATATAAATTATCAGATTTCATTCTTTTCATAAATGTAATGGCTACATCATTCCTGTGTTATATCCTTGCTCTGAGAGAACACGTGCTACACGTTGTGAAAAGAGCACAGAAACCGATCACAGTCGCGGATTCTCAGATCTCTGATGGAAGTTAATTATTTCCATATGTAGCCAAGCCAACGCCACGTCTGCCCAGCAGATGCACTGGGATGGGAGACCACTCTGTGCGCTGCTTTCCCTCCGCCCGTCCCTCGCTGTGTCTCGTCTGGAGCTATTTTCGTTTCCATGGCACAACGATTATTCAGTATCGATATCATAAGCATTTTTGTATATACCCCCCGCCTCCGCCTCCTCAATTAAGTTCAATGTGTGTCAGACACGTTTTTGCAGATAAACCTTAGATCTATATATTGTTGTTCTAATTGCTACATTATCAACATAATATCGTTTTAATTCATGTTTTCTGCTTCGAGAGAAACAATCGGTTTCAGAAATCCACGTGATAAAGTATTAGTGTTCTTAAAAGTTTTCATTGAGGCAGGCTACAATAAACACGAAGTACACACGAAACACACCACCACCACCGCCATTACCACCATATTATGGACCACATGTAAGTGTGTGATAATTAAATGAAAACAAAATGTCAATTATTTATACGTATGCATAATTATAATATCGATATCAGTGTGCCAATACCTCTATTGGTCTACCTTGCTATCCTATGAGTACCACATGTAATTGAATGATTATTATAACCATTGCACCAGGATATTTTACAAGGTAAATTCCATCCATTCACCGAAGCAACAACAACAGCAACAATGACGACAGTAACAATAGTATCTAGGACAACTATGACAATATCATCAACAGTATCATTATTAACAACAACAACAATAATGGCAGCAGCAACAACAAGAACAACAACGACATGTAGCCTACATTGTGAACATGACGCTCAGAAACTCCCTTTGCGATGAACAAGACAACGAGATCCTCGGGAGAATAAGATACAATAATAATAATAATAATAATAATAATAATAATTAAGTAATAATAATAAAATGAGGAAGAAACAGACAGACAGATAGACAGACAGACAGGCAGATAGACAGACAGACAGATACACAGAGGGATAGACAGATGGATGGATGGGCGGACGGACGGCCAGATAGATAGATAGATAGACAGACAGACATACAGACAGACAGACAGACAGACAGACAGACCGACAGACAGATAGATAGACAGATAGATAGATAGATAGATAGATAGATAGATAGATAGATAGATAGATAGATAGATAG
>JBCEWB010501898.1:0-19190 GCA_039654565.1 Peronia peronii | reverse complement strand
CCCCCCCCCCCCCCCTCCCCCCCCCCCCCCCCCCCCCCCCCCCCCACCCCTCATGACAGTTTTAAGCAAAGAGAGGAACAGTCGTTATTTCCCTCCTCAATGTGCTGGTTCATCGTATTTTATGTCCGGCGGAAAGAAATAATATTTGCCGGCAAATAATAATCTCCAGTGGAGTCAAAGTCATACAGTACCTAGATACAGTTTTTGCATCAAAATGTTCCCTGATGTGCCGCTGTTTGGCATCACAGTTCACACTTTCATTTCCTGAGGCAGTAATGAGGGCTATGATTTCCTACGTCATTCCCCCTAATACTTGGTTCAAGAAGTTATCAGCTGGCAAGGAATTTCATATGAAAGCGGCATATGTCTTTGTTCATATTAAAAAAAAAAATACGTTTTTGACTGGACTTTTCAAATATCAAACATCTTTGGTCAGGGACTGAATTTCATCCCATTAATTCTGTATCTTTCTTTCCGTTTTCTGGGCCTTTGATCACATTTTGCCCCAGCTGGCTCCCTGGCATCTCTCACCAAAATAGCTACTACAGAATCACTTTCCTGTCCAAGGAACGTATATTTGCCACAGTGTTCACAGGTTTTTTTTTTTCTCTGTCAAAACCAATATTGAAGTATCAAGATGGTTACCGACTACCATGAACAAAAGTTGCTAGTGGATTCCATGTTTTCTTTCTCACCTCCCCCTTCTCCTCCCCCACCCTTTTTTTTTTTTTTTTTTATAGGAAAGCTTTTTGGAGAGTTTTTTTTTTCTTCATAATAGTTATTCCTACATTTATATAGAGAATTTGCTAGTTAAAATGACTGAGCTTAAGTATGTCTTTGAATTGCTTTTCATGACTATGTACGAGAGCATTATTATGTCTGACGTTTGTATGTCATGACTTGATTAAATGTAAAATATTTTTAGAGTCCATGTCGATGGATGTTGTTAGCGGTCAGCATTTCGAGCATTTACGTTATGCCAATTGTTCTCTACATGCCTTTTGTTTCATGTTCATGCATATTTGATTTAATAATGTACTACCTGAATATCAATAAACTCTAATGACTTGTTAGTATCTAGACCTCTCTCAGTACCATCTGCCTCACTGCTCTACATGTACACTGTGATGCAATAGAAATGGAGGCAAAGTCCACTCTCTTCATGGAACATTTCAGATCTCCCAGTGAAAGTTCTCTGTGACATTCTGTCTGTTCCCAAGACAATGTGGTCTATGGTCAGCCAAAGTCCGTCCCTAGAACTGGGGCTCCAAACATTGCCCGTCGAGAGAACCTCAACTAGGAGGTTGAAAGACATATTATAGAACGTAAATCCAAACATTGGTGGAGGAGACTGTGATCAAGAGGTGTATGCACTATTTACCCGTAGCAAGTGGAAAACCTTTGCCCTACCAATTTGAGTGTCTACTTGCTTTATTACTGGCATCTGAAGAGTTAAGTGTAATAAACGTTACTTTTTTTTTTCAAACAAACCAATTATTTTTGTCACATGGACTGCGCTTTTTCACATGGAGTTCATTATAGTCACAAGATCAGTCAGTTAGTCAGTTTGTTAGAGAACACGTCACCCATGTAGTCACTTTGAATGTCACATACTATGTGAGATGCATGAAATCACGCTATTACATCGAATTGGACCTAGGAGGATTTCGTGAAAAAAAAATCACTGTGAAATTTCGCTCGCTATGAAGAAATCACAATATCTCAGGTCGCTTGGATATGAGGAGTGTCTGATTTTAGCATGCCATGTCCTGTATGGGTGTATGTGAATATTTTTCAAAGTGATGACAGTCACGTCTTCCATTGCTACCACATAGATGTTCAAATGTATACCCGACGTTATCATTTGAGACGCCATACGATGAAATCAGGCGCTGGTCAAATTATGAGCATATGGAGTTATTGGTATCGTTGTGAAGGTTATTCATCTTCCTTTCTGTGTGTGAAAGAACTTTTGTTCTATTTTAAGTAAAAGTCGAGATATTGGCAATTAAGGACGATAGGGCGATGTGTTGCTGCAGCCGAATTTAGTGAGAAAATGGCCGATCACTTTTGTTAATCCTTATTAATTCTTATCAGGCCATGACACAAAAGTATAATTTTAACTCTGAAATGCATTTTTAGTTTGATATAATACAGTTCTGTGGAGAAGAAAAAATTGTGTTGAAAATTCATTGACTACTGAAAAACACGTGATTTCTCAGGTCGCCTCAGTTTGACGTGTCATTAATGTAACAATGATTTCCTGTCTTCTTTTACGAGCCAGCCATCCAGTTTTCTACCCAACAGAGCACAACAGAAGATGGTAGTTCTTCATGCAATGATTCATTTTATTTCTTTGAAAAAAAAAAGTAACGAAACAAATTTGCTCATGGACTATTTCAGCCACTCGACCAAACAGCTCACATGCAGGTTCTCTTCCGCCGACATTCAACCACAATAGTAATTCTAAAATTATTACATTTTTGTACACGATTGTGTAGCTTAGAATGTTTAATTATTTTTTTTTTGTTATGTACAAGTTCCTTGATGTATTCATACTTTCGTTTCCCTAAGGAAAGCACACAGAATCTGTCATTCCTTTAAACATACATCACACTGATTTTTTATGATATTTTCATGGCAGAAAAGTACACTGTATCATTAAAACAAAACGAAACAGAAACAAACAAACAAACAAACAATAAAAAAACAAAACAAACAAACAAACAAAAAAAAAAGAAAAAAGAAAAAGAAAAAACAAAAACAATCTCACAAAACACACACATTTTAAAAGAAGACAAACACCCCTCTCCTCCCCCGTTCCCGCCCGACCTTCCAAAACAATAGAATTAAATTAAATGACAGCTGCTCTGACTGAATATTCTTATTTACATGTCATTAATTTTGTTTACTGTTTTTTGTTTATTGTGTGTGTATGTGTTATGGGTGTTGTGTTTCCGCTATATTGTTTTTCGTTCCCACTGTGAGCATATCGTTTGTTTGTGATGATGTAGCACCTGAACTAAGATATGAGGAATATTTGCTGCCAAATTGATGCCTCCCTGGAACCTGAGAACGTCCCTGCATGTCATCTTTGTGTCTGTGGGGTAATAATTTCTGTAAAGTGCTTAGAGCCTGGACTGTACGGACATAAGCGCTATATAATTATAAATGCCATCTACCATTACTTCAGGTATTGTTTGATATTTACTGTCATTTCATGCAAAATAAAGGCTATCAATGGTAATCATGGAACAGCTATGAACATACAAAACTATCAGGGGCAGTTTAGGGTCTTTCTTGGAGACCGATACAGCCATATCGATGTTTTGTGGAAAGAGAGTTTACACAAATAAAACAAGCAAACAAACAAACAAACAAAATATAAACAAAAGAAAGAGCTTGTTGACACAAAATTAATGCACTGCTAAATCATATGAAAAAGTAATGCCATCAGAATTTCACCGAAGAGCACACGGACATACACTGTAGATACATTTGAAAAAAAAAATGTTGGTGGAAGCTCATTCTTATAAAGTATTTTTAATGGCGGTACATGTGATTTTAACATTTTCTGACCGCTGTGTAATAAACATTTTTCTTTTTTTTCTTCCTTCTATTTTTTCTCTTCCTTTTATTCCTTTCTTCTTCCTTTCTTTTTCTTCCTTTCTTTACTTTCTTTTTATTTGATCTTGGTCTTCCCCTCCCCCCTCCTTCTCTCTGTCTGTGTGTCTCTATTAAAAAACAAAAACAAAAATTAAAAAAAACTGCTTCCTTTTTTTTTCTGTCTCGTTGACATACTTTTCAAAAGTTAATGGATCACAGAATGTGTACCCCATCCCTATCACTTTACCTTTTCTTTATGGACACACACACACACACACACACAAACACACATAAACTGTTATACATACATGTAATTATGCCCACATGCTTCCATATACATTTTCATACTTAAACTGTTATGTACAATTTATGTTGAAATGAACAAGGGAAAATTAATGTAATTAATGTAATATGTTTGATTAAATAGGAAAAAAAATCACAATAAGACTCATCTTACGACACTGTAGTAAAGAACCATTATACATTACGGTCAACACTTTTTGTATAACAAAAATATCAATTGACCTCAGAGAAAGATACACATCTGAGATCTTCTGTTAACTGCATATCGCGTAACCGTTTCTAAATCTCTTGTTATGACTATTAGAACTGTAACCACTTAGATTCCAGTCAGCTCAGTCATGTACCTTATAAATTCTAGGGCCTCTTAACAAGCGTTGGGAAGGGGAAACATCGCTGTTTTGAAAATAGAAATGTTGAACGTGGAAAAAATGAACAAAATCATTACAACAAAGGAAAACATTTTCTATTGATCATGAGTTTTTCAGTATATGAGACACGACACGATGAAATCAGGCGCTCGTCAAACTGAGGCGACCGGAGAAATTACGTGTTTTTCAACAGTGAACGAATATTTAAGGCATTTTTGTTTCTTTTCAGAGCTTTTCTATCCCAATCTAACAATGCATTTCAGGGTTAATTTTGCTGAATAAGCTTGAGTAAAGGCCCAAAAATTGTAATTTAGCGGCATGGGCTAACAAAGATCAATAAGGATTTACAAAAGTGATCGGTCATTTTCTCACTAAATTCAGTTGCAGCAACAGGTCATCCCCATCGTGTTTAACTACCAATATCTCAACTTCGACTTAAGTTAGAATATATTTTTTCACACACAGAAAAGTAAATGAATAAGCTTAACATTGGTACCAACAACTCCATATGCTCAAACTTTGACGAGAGCCTGATTTCATCGTGTCGCATCTCCTATATATATTCTCGCCTCTTGACTCTGTTTGTTCAAATAACCCTTGTCCCTAAGAAAAAAAATGGATCTCAATCTATCAGCTCACAAATTACAGATTTGTTTAGCGAAAAAGCAGATATTTGAGCCCAAACAAAGGGAAGGCTCCAGGAAAATCGACGCTAAGGTTTGCTGATAACCCGCCGAAAACATGTTTTTTTGACGTGCTTTTTTTTTCAGTAAATCTCGTGGAAGAATTTTTTTTTTCAATATAGGTCAAACTGATACTGTTCTGCGGACTTAGATTGTGTGGCAACGTGCGCACCTCGATTTTGACATTTTGGATGATTAAAACTGAATGTTACTCAAAGAAAATGTGTTTGGTGTTTTGAACGCGTCATTCTGACGAACGTGTACAATTCCGATCAAACACTCTCGGGAGTCTACCATTCAATTATTATCGTCCTTTTAGAATAACGCCATATAGTATTTGTAACCTTTTTTTCAGCTTTATATAAGCAGAAACACAGATCTTTATGCAACAAGGCTGTATGCCAAATTTCTGATACATACATTCAGTAGTTTTCGAGTCCATAAGCCTTTAGTGGGTTTTAGTGCAAATTTATAGTATAGATACGTCTTATAATTCTGTCGAGGGCAATATTTCTCTTTTACTGAGTTTAACTGTACCAACAACACTATTTGGTCAATGTGAAAAACTTGCAGGACAGGAGAGTTATAACCGAGGCAATTTTTCAGTCAGCGAAATCATTTCCTCCACCCATTCAATGAGAAAGAAACAAGTACTGTATAGAGGAAAAAAAGAAACACTTTAAAAATGCGGTGCAAAAACGTGTGCAAAAAATTATCATAGTAAGACTATACGATTTTCTTTACATAACGTTTTTTTTTCAGGGTTTTCTGCTCAGTATTTTATGATTCTAGGAAAAAAAAGAGATTTTTTCTTGTTTACAGTACCCGTTCACCTGGTGTCTCTAGCAAAGGAAGCAACTGGCCTGGCTGGAAAAGAAATTGGCTCATTTAACTCTTTTATCTTGCAAATTTTTCAAGTTGATACAAAACTTTCATTGATAATTCTTGAATTAATAAAAAAAAATTGTCGGTAAAGTTTGACTATAGGAAACAATAAAATGAAACAACAACAACAACCACAACAACAAAACAACCACCCTTTGTAGGATAAGACAGTTTGAACCAAACTCACAAACACACAAACAAAGACGCTGAAAGCATAGATAACACAATAAATACGTTTCCGGTAACGGTAAATACGGTTAAAAATGGCAGGCCCGATATTCACAGCGCAACATACGCCAGCACCACATACTGATCGCGCGCTCCTGAACATGTGAAGATGAGCCAACATTTCTGAACGCAGTAATGTCGCCGGACCCCACATATCGTCAAGATCATATCACAAGGCCCAAATCATCTTTGATGATTTTGAGAAAACTACAAAAGCTCATTCTGTTATGTCAACGCCGTGATTCAGATGACAGAAACAATCCAACTTGCTCAAGTCCTATTGGGGATGGGGGCAATAGGAATCCTTCACCATCACCAATACTAATGCACTCCACGGTCAAAGTAAAGTCCTGTAAACTCATTTCACTGTAAACTCAGCAATGGTTTAAGCCTTGTTTGACTGTCT
The DNA here is from genome assembly GCA_039654565.1 of Peronia peronii. NCBI lineage: Eukaryota > Metazoa > Mollusca > Gastropoda > Systellommatophora > Onchidiidae > Peronia > Peronia peronii. Next base: position 12,711 of record JBCEWB010501898.1, on the reverse strand, counting down.
TGATGATATGCAGCCCAACACTGACCACAGGAAAACAGCTCTGTACACTGTGATTGACTGAGTGATTGATTGATTAAATGACTGATTGATTAAATTTTTATTCGACCGTGTATGGGGATGATCATCGTTTGTAGAACATCAGAAACATTCATCATTCTATCCAAATGCATTTTATGAATATGCAATGGTCATTCAGTATATCAAGATACCTGGGAGTGAATATGAAGTAAACTGCATTTTCAAATAGTTAATTACTACAGTCAACATATAAATGTGCCTTGATTTTTGTGTTTAGACCTTTAGTTCTTATGTAAAACAAAATGGTTTATGGCCTTACTTTAGCAAACAGATCCTTCAAAAACGACCCAACCGAGAAGTAGGTCCTTATGACGTCTCTGAAGTGGTTGCAATCAATACCGCTAGGAATACAACATGATATTTACATGTAAGACTGTGAATTGCTTATTCTTTGGCTTTTGGAGTAACCTTTAGCTTAAAACAAGAGTGGACGACTTTCGGGATGTCTACCAGACCTGTCAATAAACAGTTAAATAGCGAGTTGATCTCTGATACCGAGATCTCAGGGATCAGACAGGCATTTGATGCCACAATGCACAACGTTCAACATTCTCACCAACTTCATCATGTTTATTTCCTTTGTACAAATGTCTATGATAGAATTTCTACAACGATTATACTTATGAAAAACAAGTATGGATATTAAACGAAACAACAGCTAAAAAAAGCTCATAATATTATAGCAATGTGTAAGAAATATGTTCAAGACAATTCCAAATAATGATACAATTTTAATTATATACACGTGAATGTGACACACCCACTAAAATACTGTTGAACACAGTATCTAAGGTTACAGACTTTAGCACAGGTATGTTAGTTTTTGGAGATGTTGTTTCTACACTGACTATGGGATCCCATGTGACAAAGGTAGGAGGTGAAAAAGAAGAACAACACCAACAACAAGATCAACAACAACAACAACAGCAGCAGGAGAAGTAGCACCAACATCATAACAATAACGACAACATAAGATCAACTATAGCAACGTCATAAAGTAGAAGTAACAAGAACAATAATATAACATCGTAAAAATATCAGTTGCAATGACATTAAGTAAATAAATAATAAATAAATAAATAAATACAATAAATAATAAATAAATTATAATAAAATGAATAAGAAAGAAAGAAGACAAAAAGAAAAAAGAAAGCAAGAAAGAAAGAAAAAGAAAAACAAAATAAAACAATATATGAAAACAAAAATCACATACAATAACACGAAAGAGCATCAACAACAGCAACGACGACAACCGCACTGGCTAGACAGCATCACGTGCAATAACAGCAACAGCAGCAACAATAACAGCAACAACAACAACAACAATAACAACAACAACAACAACAACAACAACAACAAAAGCATGAACAATTCTTGTACGATTATTTGGAACTGTTGAAAAACGTCAGATGTCTCAAGTTATAACATCAGGATAGTTAGCGACATCCAAAGAAACAAAGCAGCTGAACACAGTCATATCAAATTAAACAACACCAAAAGTTGTTAAAATGCCTGTTCCATTTATACCGGCAAAAACATGATCACAATGTGAGCGGCGGAAATACAAAAGGTACTAAGTATAAGTTTCTTCTTCTTCCTTTCTTTCATGTTGTATACCTGTCATGTTTTCAATGCTAGCCTTATGCTGTTTCGTCTCTCATTGTTCTCATAAAAATAACTAAAATACAAAAGGCAAAGGTCCGCCCAAATTCTAGTTTCATCGATACCAACCCACAGGGGAACTAATCAAACAGTTCACTTCACTTAAAAATTGCGCCTGATCAATGTACGCTCTGAAAGTGAGCCCTCTTAACCCCGGATCAATTATAACGGTCACCTATAAAGACAGAAATGTTTATATCTATATGTTCAAATTTTGTGTAGAAGAAAATAATACGTATATCTTGTTACATTTATAACATACTCATTCCCTCTTAGCATGGTAGTGTTTTATCCTTGCAACCGTTGGATTTAGAGGGTTAAACACATTATCTTTCAGTGAGAATAATATTGATGTTCATTTCACAGACTATCCTTTGGTATGAGCAACCGAACTGCTGGCTGATATCACAGACATGGAGCTCAGCTTGACATCTCTGAGTTGACTTCGAGATGACGCCTTTTTCCCAAAAACGCTGTTTGCAGATATCATCACGAGTTACTTTGGCGATTTCTGTTTTAACATAGAAAGACAAAATGCATTTTTAAAGGATGAGAGGATGCCAAAAAAGGGTAGTAGTTTCATGTCGGGAAAACTTATTTTTAGACAAGTGGACAAATCGTCAAATAATTGTGACGAAAAAGGCGTTTCTCTCAAAGTACGTTTGAGATGTAGGTCATCGTTCTCCATGGCAGGGATTACCAGCTTCGTGTGAGTGAGGTAAGGGGGAGGCTTGAGGGGAGAGGGGGGGGGGGGCGGAAGGAAGGTCTGGAGTCTGAAAGTTGAGTATTCACAAATCATCATCTCTCCACTGTCCGGGTCACGCTGAAGTACATCGGCTACCAGTGTCCATTCTTTCACCTAAGGCGGTGCTGTCATCTGGAAATCCCTTCGCAAAGTTCTCAAAGTTAGCACCGATTTCATGAATCCTTCTGAATGTACCACTTTTCCATTGAGAAATATAATGTTTGCTCTATTACCTCTGAGTCGATGCTCAGATCTATTCAAACACAGAACAGCACTTAGTGACGGCACAGGAGACGCAGTGATATGTCAGGGAATAAATTCAAAGGTAGTTTCTGTGGTTGAGCAACTATCAGAATGAAATGGTTTTTAGTTTGAGTCCATCGCATTTGCAACTCACACAGGTGGGCATAAAAATATCTGTCATATATATATCACATTTCGACAAACAACATCTTAAGTAATCAGTGAATGCAAGCGAGCCCTGATCTCATAGAACCCTCGACAGTTTCTCCACCTTAATAAGAAAACAAACCCAGCAGATGTTGATATTTTATAGCTGTTGGTTATCGATGAGAGAAGGGCAGTATGAACACTTGGCTACACTATCACTGCGCTCCGTGGTCTTTTTGCCTCCGTCTATTCTGCAAAATTGTAGCCTCCTCGGGTGCTGCTGCAGGACCAACAGGCTAGCGACGTTGTAAACTTTTCTCAATGGCCTCTTCCGATCGTGAAGGACTCAGAGTCGGACACGGACTGTCCGAGTCGTTTTGCAGTCCGTACGGCCTCGGCTCATAGTCTTTGTCCTGGTATCTCCCTTTGGCACTCAGCTGTGACCCGTTCCTCAGTCAAGAGTCGGCCTCTCTGTTGTAGTAGACGGGCGGTGAATTGTTCAGACTGCGGAGGCGGATTAGTTCCAGCTGGCGGTACGGGGACTTCCTCTCACAGTATGAGTGTGAAGTTCGATCGTCTGGAAGTTCAACATAAAATGTCATAAATGATAAAATGTCTCATAAATGATAAAATATCCTCAAAATTTTGTGTTTACAAGAATGGTTTTTGCAACGTGCTATTCTTGAACTGAATAAAAGAACAATGAAATTGTCTAGAAATGTTTAGCACAGATTTTAGGCCTAACCGGTCTATTAATGTATAATAACCAATGCCTACTGATGTGAAGATGTGTCTTCTTCATTCTGCACAAGTGAATGATATCTGTGCTCAGTGGGATCTGTTTCAGATGTTATAATCTATAGATGATACATTCAGTAAAAATATCCCATTCCCAAGCCGAAACCTCCACAGAGGTATGAAATTCTATGAGTGGGGTTAGTGATAAGAGAGAAAATGTCAATAAAATTAATAAAAAGTTACTTTGTGATTACATAGTTATTGGAAACAAATCTTAGGGGGCCTCCTGAAGTGTGTAGATAATATAAAAACATAAAGTTTAGCAAGGAATGTAAAGAAATAAAGAGTTTAGGGTAGGAAACTAAGAGATGAAGGAAAAACTACTGCATGAAAATCTGAAAGGATTTTAGCCCTATGGGACATTATCTGGTGTCCTTTCTGCGATCAGACTGGACACTGATCATGATGAAGGTATTCAACAGGCCAAAAATATGTAAGTCCATAATGCTTTAAAACAGAAAAAAGAGGCCCTTTATCTCCAAAATTTGAAATAAAAAATATCAGCAACTGAAATCGATAGGAAATTAAAATATAGGCAGAAAATAGAAAGAGGAAAATTCAGGATGTTAGTTTAGAATAAAAGGGAGTTTTAAGTTATATTAAACGTCCGAAAACATCCAAATTTTAAAACTAAAGTTTTTTTCCTAATCAAGCAAAGATGCTTGCCTATTTTGTTAAGTCTAACATCTGAAACTGCTTTCTTTTTCTGTCTAGACTATAATATTGACAGAGAAGTATAAAATCCTCAAGTGGCTAACGGTCATTATTAGTGTGAGCTGAAATAAATGTCTGATCTAATTGTTTGTCTTGTTTTGAGGAAGAGCAGTGATATTTGCTTTTTCAGTTCTTTGAAATAATTATACTCTAAGCGAAGTTACCAGAACCAGGAATAGTGAATCTTTGGCCAGATAGCAATTCATATTTAACATTGATGATGTACCATTTTGTCCACTGCATCTTCAAAGTCAGAAAAATATTGGTTCGAATGGTACTACTGTTCTACAATATCTGGGACCAATATGATGAAATTTATTAAACAATCTAAATAATATATAAGGTTAGTGAGTAAAAAATGTTCATGCACATGCACTGGGCAAAAAAGACAACAGGGCAGAGAAGCGAAAGCGAGTTATTCATGTTCTCTAATAAGCCTATAATAGTCTATAAATAATGTAGGAAACACAGCCATTTCCTTAATAACAGAAGAGACCTAAGGGGATACAATTATAATGTTTCTCAGGGATTTTCAAGCTTTATCAGTCAAACTGCAAAGACCCTGATTGTAGTATTAGTGTCCACTTAAATGAAAGACCTGCATTTCGACTGATGATATATCAGAAATCCAGCTGTCTGTGATGCAGTTCTCAGAATAATCAGATCAAAACTCCAGTGATCAATGCGAACAAAGGTCTGAGATCCATCATGTGAAAATCCCTGGTGAGTTCTTAGGCGTAAGTGCATGCAGCTAAATGCAAAGACTAAACATAAGCTACGAGAAACAGCTAAAGTCCAACTGCAGCGGTTTGCAAGCCAAAAGCCTAACCTGTTTCTGGGCTTTATCTAGATCCCGACTGAAAAATAGCCAAAAAAATAACAGCGTTTCAAAGAGTGAGGCTGTTGGAAGAGACAGTTCTGTGCAGATGTAAGAGATTATTTCCTGGTAAACTTTTAAGGACAAAGAGTTTTGGAAATGATATTGGGAGAAAATTTACTAGTATTTTCTTCGACATATTTTACATGTAACCATTGCATAATGATGTCCATAATTGTTTTTTTTTTATCTCTATATGTAGCAGTACAAGCTTTACTTTGAAAAGCATAATAACTCAATATAAACATACTAGACAACGCTTAGTCCAAACTGAAGTAGAAAGAAAAATGACAGATTCACATCAGACACCCAAGAAAAGAAAAAAAATCCATAATGTCTATTATTACTATCCTACATTTCATTCTTACCTAAGTACCGAAAATGGAAAAATCCTTAGGTATTCTTTGAATTATCTTTGGATTTGTCTGACTTTGTCAGGGACACGGGCAAAGGTCTCTCTCAATTTCCAACCCACTGATCTAGATAAAGCCCTTTACGCAAAATCTCTTTATTCTATCGCTGTCGATTATACCGTGTTCCATTCCTCCCCTCCCCCCTCCTTCTACTCATTTTGACACAGCTCACCTCTCTCGCCCCCCCCCCCCCCCCGAGCTCTACTGAGTAAAATGCTGTATATTCATTACAAACCGACAAAAAACATGTTAATGGAGAATGACAATACTTTTCTTTTCATCACCTGAAATTTATCTATTTATGTATTTATTTATTTATTTACTCCGACAGTATTGTCTTATACGTCACGGATAAAATCGTAAGGCAACTCTGATGTGTTTTCGAGATTGCTGTGTTTGATTGGTCTCAAAAGCTCATGTTACTAATTCAGTCGTGTAAACTGTTACCACGGTCTGGTGCGATTAGGGAGAATGTCGATTTTTGTATTGATTATAAAAAGTGGTCGTTTCACTAACTAGCCCTCCTCCCCCTCCCCCCCTCCCCTTCCTGCTCCATCTCCTTCCCCTCCCCTCATCACTCATCACTTCTCTTTGCTTTGCAGACATTTTAACCCCACAAAAGTGAGCATTTACTTCAAAATAAGGAATATCAATGTTTTAAAGCAACGCTACACTCCAGCAACTGTCCATTGAGATCATTATTAATCAGTGGAAATATTACTGGTTTACTAAAAGTCTGTCCTTTGAAACCATTTTGTTTCATACTCTCCCGTGGATTCCTCACTTTCAGTTGAATTTAGTGCGTTGTATAGCCTACTCAGTTATGCGTACTCGCATATAATGTAGTCCTGGTTTGTGAAGAGATAAGCCCTCAATTAAGATCTATTCAGACGAGCCTAGAAAAAGCTGGGCTTGCAATATGGCAGACCGGACAGGCAGACTCAGGCAGGACGGAATGGTGAGGTCTAACTTTTGTGGACGTCATCAGTGAACGTCACAACGATAACATAGCCAGGGGATGGAAGGGAAAGAATTCTCATTTTCTATCTAGAGGTGGCCTAGGATGTTCTTTTCCTACACAGTAATCATTGGTAACCCTAGCCTTAACCGTTGGAGCGTAGATCAGAGCTAGGAGTAAAGTGAGTGTTAGTTTGCCAAATATAAGATTACGGTTAGGGTTACCGATGAAAATTCACGATTGTTTAGGAAAAGCTCTACTAAGGATGGACTGAATCTTTTGTCCCCATTCACTCTTTTTTTGTATGGGGCTTTGCGTACACAGCTCGCGCACACTTATCATTTTGAGGAAAAAAAATTAATTCAATCTTCATCGCCCCAAACGTTCATTACGATATGGAATTTTTCTGTACGCACTCAGGGAGCAAGAAATAAGAAAATCAAGAAAAACATTTAATTGTTGAAATCTAAAGCAAATACCCCATCTATTATTCTCTTTCTGCCTTTGTTATCTTTTTGTTTTGTGCATAAAGTGACCTTTTTTCAGTCAACCATCATTTTTCTTGTATTTAGCAGAGGTTAAATGAGCTAAAACTAGCATCACTTCGTTCCTGACAATTTCACCTCAAAATCTCACATTCAGCACCTGCCTCTATTCCCCCCTCCTTCCCTCCTCCCTAACATCTTAATCATCAATATATTTATTTTATTTTCCTCAGATCTACCGGCTTCAAGACAGGTCGGACCTCGTTCACGACAGTGTGAAAGTTTTCTCCTAACACCTGGCGACAGGAAAATGAGTGAACAAAATGCTAATGTCTGAAAGACATTAACTATCAAATTTCCCCCGTTCCGATTTCGTTAATTATTTTTTTTTCTTAGTGCTAAGAGCACTGAACGTAAACCTCCAAACTCCTCACCCCGACCCTAATAGACAACGCTCAGCCCAATTTGAAATAAAGCGTTTTTTTCCACGGCCTTAATAACTAAAAACTACTGATAACAAAATCAGTTGTCAAAGTGTTAAGAGCAGTAGATGTTAATTCTCAAACCTGTCGATACCGATCTCGTTAATTACAGTGTGAAATTTTCTCCGTCTTACTTATTGGCTATAAAATCAAAGAGACTATTTTGTGAGCTAAAAAGGGTTAATCTCGGTACCACCTGATCCTGACTTTGTGAACTGCATTGGGAATATTTCTGCGAGCTGTTACCGGCGGCGACGAAAACGAAAGAACAAATGATTAAGAGTAGGAAGCCTCTTTTTACCCTCTTACCGCCCTGGTGCCGACCTCATTTAACTAACCTACAGATGTCTGTTTAGTTTCTGCGGTGAAAGAGTGAATGAATGACTTCCGAAACCTATTGGCACGTTTCCGCACGTTGCCCAGGAAGGGAGCAGTGGACAGAGTGTAGATCACAGGATTCGTGGCCGAGTTCAGGGGCAGCACGAAGACAGCGATCCAAGCGTACACCTGTAGGGAAAAAAACACACACACAAAAAAAACAACAAGATAAGATAAGAAGATATAAGCTAAGATGAGAAAAATGTTATCTAAATCTAAAAAATAATGTGCTTTCATAGCTCACAGCACAATGACACAATGCCAAGTAGTATGCATAGCATGAATAAGGGGTATTTTTTTCTGTATTATCAAACTCATAGATTAGTCAGGTACTGAGACAAACATAATTATTCAATGTCTTAAGATGTGCTAGTTTTAAATTTATGTTTAAAGTAACTGACCAATATGGTCTGGCTTCAGAGCTAGGGACCTATTGCCGAACAACCATAGAAATGTGTTAAGGTGATCGGTTGATAGTCGGCAAATCCAAATCAGGCAGAGGTCCCATGTAACATAACTGCATGATTTTTTCCTCTTACTACGATAGGAATGAGTCTACACTAAAGCTGCCACCAAATGGAACAACAACAGTAACAACAGCAACAACAATATATATGGCAAAGCAAACGCAACTACTCTTAATTAAAGAATCATCAGTATCGTCATCAGCATCATCATCTTTACCACTACCACCACCACCACCACCACCACCACCACCACCACCACCACCACCACCACCACCACAGACAGCAGTAATCACCGCAACAACAGCTACAACACTGTTGAGATGAGGATAAGGATTGTGTGTGAGAAACATAAGATATAAGATAAGCCAGGCTGACACGAGGTAAACTTTATCTGTCTCCAAAAGGAAATTCCATTCACAGGTGATCAGTCACAATTATAGGATACATCCACACTTGGATGGGGACCAAAATATCCCGAATTGCATCAGATCAAGGCTGACTTTTGGAACACTGTCTCAGGTTGATACGACAGATGGCACAAATGAATTTTTGTAACATTACGGATCAATTCTTACATGCAACATACACTCCTTTCTTTCGGAGTATTTCAATGGATTAAAAATCGGCTCTGAATTATATAAACGGATATATTGTGAGATTCATTGCACCAGCACCAACTTCAACACATGAGCAGAATACGTGTGCACGTCGGAGCACCAAGCGGCAATGGCAGTGTCTCTAGCTGGAATGTGACTGGCCCGTGTCTGAGCTAAAATGTGACTGACCTGTCGATCGCCTAGAATATGACTGACCTCTTCATAGGCTAGAATGTGACTGAGCTGTGGATGAGCTAGAATGTGACTGAGCTGTGTACCAGCTAGAATGTGACTGACTGTGTATGAGCCAGAATGTGACTGAGCTGTGTATGAGCTAGAATGTGACTGAGCTGTGTATGAGCTAGAATGTGACTGAGCTGTGTATGAGCTAGAATGTGACTGAGCTGTGTACCAGCTAGAATGTGACTGACCTGTGGATGAGTTAGAATGTGACTGAGTTGTATACCAGCTAGAATGTGACTGACCTGTGAATCTGCTCGGCCGCCTGCCAGAGAGACGAAGCCGAGCACGATGATGGGTACCCAGCAGCAAAAGTCGGTCATGACGATCAAGGTCATCCGCCTGGCCATGGCATTATCTGTCTTACTCTCGGCCGTCCTGGGGAAGGCGTGAGGTCATTCATGTGTTAAAATGTCCGTCTTTCTCTGGTACTGGCAGTCATTTTTTAAAAAGTCAGTCAACCATTATGTCTTTTTAATTGTTTGTCTGTTCATTCAGTGTTATATCCGTCCATAATAAGTCACCTGATCTGCGTGTGTTTGTTCCTCCGTCATTCTATCTGGTTATTTTTTTACTTGCCATTTAGCGATCTATCCATCCATGGATCCATCCATTCATCCATCCATCCATCCCCAATCACGGATCCATCCATCCATCCATCTATCCATGGATATATCCATCCATCACCCATCATGGATCCATCCATCCATCCATTCATCGACCATCCATCCATCCCCCAATCATGGATCCATCCACCCATCCATCCATCAGCCTTTCATGGATCTACCCATGCATGGATCTTTCCATCCATCCAACCATCCATCCATCCATCCATCCATCCATTCATCCATCCATCCATCCATCCATCCATCCTTCCATCCATCTTTCCATCCATCCATCCACCACCCACCTATCCATCCATCCATTCATCCATTCATCCATCCATCCATCCATCCATCCATCCTTGCACACATATATCCATCCACCATCCACCTATCCAGCCATCCAACCATGCATGCATCCATCCATCCATAGATCCGTTCGTCGATTCATCTATTCATCCGTCCATCTATATGCCTGTATGTCTGAATTTCTGCCTGTATGTCTGTCTACCCATTTTTCCCATGACTACTCACCTGACGGCGCTGCGGGTTTTCTTAGCTACAGAGAACATCCACAGGTAAGAGAAGAGGATGACTAGGAAGGAGGCAAAGTTGAGTACAAGGAACACACCCACCGAGTACTCCCAGCCAGGGGGACGATCTGGCGTTACGTGCAAGGCCAAACACACACCAGACCTTCCGTAAAAACCCTGCAAATACAGACCAAACCCTCGTCAACACAAACATCAGGACCCGAGTCTATAACCAACTTCCAATCCACCCCTCTAACATGTCATGCATCTCCGTCACCCACGACCCCAGCTTATTCTAGGCCTATTATGAAACAATTCCGCTTTGCTATAACATGGTGAACTGCTGCGTCCCGCTTTGATCCCCCCACCCCCAACCACCACACCTCCTTTAACCCCTCCTTCATCCTCCAAATGAAGCGGAGTAGTGCAATGATTTGTTCCTTTTGTCAAGCTTTTCTAAGCATAAAAAAGTAAAAGAAAAACAAACAGACAAACAACAACAACAACAAAAGAGAGAGAGAGAGACAGAGAGAGAGAGAGAGAGAGAGAGAGGGAAGATGTATAATCTACTACCGGAACTATGTATGTTGCCTGGGGCAATTGTAAACATTTTTTTTTATCATTATGGCTTACAAACGGGATAGACCGAAAAAGAGACGGATAGAGCGACAGACATAATAGAATTTGTGGTACATTAAATTCCATTTCATGTGCAACTTCAAAATCCATCCATCCATCCACCCAGTATACATTACTGCATTAAGATAAGAGGGAAAAAAACAAAAACAAAAACAAAAAACCCCAGAAAAAACAAAAAACAAAAACAAACAAACAACAACAACAACAAAAATACATGACATAAGAGGTCAAACAATTTTAATCTGAAATATCCAAAATGTTGCCAATATACATGTAGATGGTCAACTAATTTGCCTTCATGGCAAACTGAAAAACATTCTTGAAAATATGCATTGGATACAAGTCATTAATTTACAACTGACAACAGAAAACAAGATGACGTAGGCACACATAGTCACACACTACACACACCAGCCGGTTGAACAGACATGCCCAGCACTGGTGCTATGCCATCCCACTAGCCCCAGGCCATCCCCAGTACACCGCCAGTTCTGGTCTGTTCACACCTTAAAAGATCGGTGGTGGACCACATCTTAAGGTAAACTAACCCACTTTGAGAAATGACAATTTATGTTTGGTAAAGTAATCGTCACACTTTTCTGATATGGACAGAATCCACCTAATAAAGAACGGTTCATGGACTTTTTCTGAGTGTCCCGACTCTCGGGTGACTTGGCCATGTCGTAGCGGCTTTCGATTTGCTAATTATGGTTCAAACTGTGTTTCTTTTCCATTAAAAGGAGATCAAAGTTACTTCACCTTCCGTCCTGCCTTACTTGTCCCTGGTTGATGTGCCAAAAAGCTGCACAAAGGCGACTACCGTTGTATATAAACAACTATAAACAAAGACATCAAGGATTTCTATCATGTAAAGACTCACATTATTAAACAAACCATAACAGGCCATTTGACATTCAGAACGTCATTTTTAACTATTTTCATGTAAATTCTTGCTAAAGAACGTATTGACAGGGATCATAGGCAGGCTGTGTTGAAAGGGAGTTCCCACTTTAAGCAGACATTTACCCACACTGAGGCTAAAGATAAACAACACACACACATACACACATACACAAAGATTGGAGATAAAACCCTTTCATAGAATAACATCTTGTTTCCAACAGTAAGGATGGCCAATGCTATCAGTAGTAGATTAATCTCCCTGAATAACTGCCACCTTTATGACACAGATATTAAACGACGATGACAGCAAAACTCCTACCTCAAAATAGGTGAAGCCCAGCAGGGGCAGCGTTGCTAGTAGAAAAACAAAGCCCCATATAAGGGCCATTACAATGACGGCTTGCTTCAGACCCAGTCTTGTTCGCTTGAGGGGGAACAGGATACAGATGAGGCGATCCAGAGTGATAGTCGTCAATGTGAACACAGACAGCTCTGGAATAGATAGACAGACAAATAGATAGACAAATAGACAGCCAGTCAAACAGATAGATAGATAGATAGATAGATAGATGAATAGATAGATAGATAGATTGATATACACACATTGATACACACATCAACACAGATTGATATATATATATATATATATGAATGTGACTTTGGTCATATATATATATATATATATGACCTATTGCCAAATAAGGACTGTTGAAATCTATCATGACAATTTCCACTGGATGGTGTCACATTC